>SRMA01025122.1:0-293608 GCA_007224835.1 Danionella cerebrum
AGCCTTGAACCGACAACCTTCTACCTGGAAGGCCACAGTGCTACCCACTGCGCCACTGTGCTGCAACATAATATTTGTAAAAAGAAAAATTAGAAAAAAAAAAAATCTGAAACAGAGAATAGTAGTTGTAGCCAAATGTATAATCAAAGTCACCCTGAAGTTGCTAAAAACATCCCCCACAACACATAAGGGTTCATTTGTATTCTGTTGTTGAGCACATGGCTCGTTCTGTTATCCTAGTACCATGTGCTCTGCCTTCTTACCCCTGTGCCTTTTTACCTTATCATTGGAAGACTTGCTCCCTGTCTCTGTTCCCACTGGCCAACACTGTCTTGTCAAATACACATCTCTACTTACATGCTGCATCACAAATGTTTTTAGCTTGTCTGATATTTTGGTAATTTATAGCAAACCTGGATGTTTGGTTCGCTGTCTCTTTAATGCTTGTTGTCTCTTCTTTCAAATGTTCCCACCACCACCATCACCAGTAGCCATTGCTGACCTTTGCAAGTTCTCCCTGGGTTTAAAAATAACTTGTGTTCTGTATCTAAATCAAATAAATACTGAATCAAATTTGACAAACTAGTTTCGTACCTGACTGTGGTTGACAAGTTTATATGAAGCCAATAGTCGGAGTCCAAATATTGAGAAAAGATTGGATGGAATCCAAAAGGAAGCTGCTTGCTTTTGCTATATCAAATACAGGACATGAGAGTCACTAATTCTTTAATTCAAATACACTTCCAAACTTAGTTTCACTGTGAAATTATCCATCATGGTTAGCCTGGCAGCATGCGTTGCCCTGTGATATACCAACTAAGAGCTACAATAGGTTCCAAAAATAGTACGTCCTTATAAGATGAAGGATTTAACGACAAAATTGATAGGACTATTTGATAAAAAGACACAAATGGCCTTTTCATAAATGGTGAAATGACTACTTTCTGTGTTGGCCAAGGCTCTGGCAACCCTGCCCTGAACTTGCAGTGTGTGATGTGAAGCTGTTTGCACCTTCTGGTGAGAGACTGAGGCGCCTCCAGCATCATTTGCTTTCACGCTTCAGAGCCTCAGCTCCCGCCACCTCACACGTGTGAGGATGCAGAGACGCTGCTTTCCAGCCTCAGAGCTCTGGGCTGTCAGAGTGTGTGTATGTGTGTAGTGCCAAAAACCTACCACTAGCCAGTTTTCTAATCCTTATATAGTATTCCAAAACATACATAATCTATGAGTTACCCTTGATTCAACAGTTTAGGAATTGGTCCAAACATAACTCAAGGAATGTCAAAAATATTATTGATGTATTGATATTCATAGATCATTTATCCTTCTATGAGGGTCAAATATTTTCTTGCATGGTGTATTTAAAATCGGAAAATCTAGCAAAATAAAGGAATGGTTCTTATTTTACCATTTCCCCTCAGTGTTGTTAGAACAAATTTGAAGTTATTGGGGAAAACCTTACATATAATGACAGAGCAAAGTCAATGGATGGTGAGCAGCATCAAGATTTTAAAATCTGGCCATAGGATTAGCTCAGGAACTGTGAGGAGAAAGTGGTGTTGCCACTTGAAAATTGTGAAGTTTGTTGGAGGGGGGATTTTTGTGTGGTGGTGAAGAGAACATCTTGGGGATGGCCTCTTCCTGTTCTTACAAGGCATAAAGCAAAGTCTATAGATGAGATAGTTTTGTGTGGAAGAGTCCAAAGCCATTTTAATTGTGCCTTAGATCAAACAAATTCTACATCCAGTCTCTCAATCGGCATTGGAATACCTTACACACCTGCAATCCTAGCACTAAATAATCAGTACATATCAATTTCATATCATATTTAACATTACAGTGCACAAACAGCTTTTAAAAAGGTTTACTATATCTGTTGGTGAAAGACTCAAGGACATTTTTCATGAAGCTAACAGGGGACAAGCGATTGTGGCAGGCAGATGAGCTACGGAGAACTGGAGTTCCATTGTGTAGACTTTACCCAGGTGCAAGGCACTTTCAGTCAGAAATGAGACACAGCTGACTGCTCCATTTTCCAACCAGCACAGACACCATTGTCCTCTGTGCTCTCAAAAACTGAGATGGAAAGACATTTCCCTGTAGAAGAACATGACCTTGAGTCTATCCCCGCACCTAAAGAGTTGAGCTTTCATCCACAGACACAGTTCTCTTTAAACCATGGCTCTTTGCTAAATTATGCTGCAGGTAATTTGTGCGGTATTGGAGATTAAATTTTAATTAGGGCTACTGGAGTAATTTGGGGCTGGGTTTAATATAATCACAGAGAACTAGCTGCCTGTACAGTGCCCTGATTTCAAGCTGAGGTAGATGAGATGCTATGCTGGTTTTCATCATCAAAGAACAAAGAATGCTGATTCCCTCAGCTCTTGTCTGGATTGGCTGAGTTCCACCATCACATTTTCACTCACCCACCCCTGTCCACACTCCCTCGCCAGACATATACTGAGTGCCCTTGCGAACAGCAGTGCCCAAGGTTTAAACCGAGGGAGGCAGAAGGCAAAAGGAAAAGAAGAGCCAAAAAAGGAAAAAAGAACCCCTTTGTTTTAGACCGTATTCAAAAATCCACTGACTTTCTCAGAATCTGTGAAAGCATTTCTGACAGTGCAATCGAATCAGTGGACAATTTTCAAAGAGCAAATCCTTTTCCTCACCACCCACCACAGCCTCGGTAGGATATAAAGACTCATTTGATACGTCAAAGAGCATGGTTGCGTGGATGTGAACATTTGCGAGGAACGATGTGTAGGCGATCTACATTAGGGTCAAAAAAGCCAAAACAATAGATCCCAAACATGATTTCATAAGACTTTTGGGAGCATTGTCCCAGAAGTTAATCTGATTCCATGAGATAAGATGTGAAAAAAAGAAGGGTAAAGAGGGAAATCAGCAAGAAAAACTGCTAGGCTTTAGTAATCTTCCGTCTATAGCTTCTTCCCCTCACCCTCTATCTCATTACCTCTTTGGTGACATTCTATGTCTTAACCCTTCTCTGATTTCATTGGAATCATCCCTCAATCCTTCTTCGGGTAACAGGAAGTTTTATGAAGCAGGAAGTAAGGTTCCCATACAAGGAGAAATACTTCAGCAACTCAAACCTTTCCAGATATCTTTACATTTTACATGTTGCTCTCCTTCATTTGTGTCACAGTCTCTGCAATTTGTTACAGGTCCTTTACAAAGAAATGTTGTTCTTTACAAAGCAATGTTCAAATCAGCTGACACTTAAACATTACAAAACAACCGCTATGACTAATTTTCACTCAGGGTGGCACCTAAAGCTTTCATAGTAGTGATAGACAATGAGATCAGGTTTCTTATTGTGCTCCTCTCCAGTATGTTCCTCCTCTGGTGAGTTCAGCAACACACCAAATACGGCATGGATCCTGATTCCCATTGCCTGATTTCTGTCCTTTACCGATCACTGCTTAACCATGTTTTGTGTATGGGTCATCTGTGCATGTGCTTTTGTTTATGTTCATGTCCCAGTCGTTCTTCCTCACACTTTGTCCTGCATTTTCTTGAGTTCACACCTTCAGGTGTTTCGTGTTTGATGTTTAACGCACTTGTATTTAGATCCCGTGCCTAGAAGTGTTACAATTTAAACTGTGCACTTGTTTTCAAGCCACCGTCTAGGTGCAGCATGCTCATGCTCCTTGTTATAGTGAGTTAAGCCTGTAGTTAGTTGGTCTTGCTCCTCTGGAGCTAGTTTTAGTTCAGAAGGTTTTCCCCAATGTGGGTCCATTATGTTTGTAATCTAATGTCTGTTTTTATAATAAAGTTTATTCAGCTGAATGCACAGATCCCCAGCTCTCTGACCTGGCTGACAATCCAGACACCTCCAACAGATGAACTCAGTTGCCCGTCAACTTGAGACAGCCATGACAAGGTCAAGTGTCTAAACTCGCCAGGTTGGATCATTTTGGAACTTCCTCACCTTCCCCATACTGGAATACTGACCACCCTGTGAGCCCAGTGCTTGGCAATACCAGCACCTGAACTCCAGGGAAACCATGATGAGACAGTGGCTTGATTTATATCTTGTTTAATGAGCACCCGTTCAGGATTAGTTGCAGTTCTCTTACACCATTTCTGTGCTCATGACTCATTCGAAGTGCTACAAGAGCATGAGGTGAAATTTTTCTTGCCCCCAAAAAAAAAATGGTATTTTGGCCAGGCTTCAAACTACAGAGGAATAGACAATTGGTCAAAGATATCAATTCCTGGTCTGTACGATCCTTTGTCTGGCACTCCTCCACAGCTCCTGAACGCAACAACACACAGCATCATCTCAAGGTCACTGCCAGTATGTCCCATGCTTCAGGGTAGAAAGGTTAATCTGTAGTTAAGGTGGAGCTAAAATAGGACTGGGAAGGATGCAGGGTAGAGATATGAAACATAACGTTCAAAGAGAGAGAAAGATATCTATAGATTGACACTATGAGCCTGCGACCGCTTCGCATCATCAATTAGCAGAGCTGATGCGGCACAGAACAAACGTGAGCCGCACAGGGAGAAATAAATGACTGTGCCCTTATTGAGCGCAGCAATGCATATAGCCTTTCAGACCAGTAATGTCATTGCGCCTTTGTACCAGTGTTATTGATGGAGTCTGTCCCAGAGAAAATAGTCCTTCTGCTTGCCTGCATTTGAGACTTATCAATTTGTCTGAAAGAACAATTCAAGAGATCTTCGGGATATAAAATGCCCTTAGAGAATGATCCAGGCAGTGGAAAGCTTGGTCACAGCAGAGCACCGCGCAAGAGAAAAGGTGAGATCAAAAGCGGAGTGTTGCTTCACTGGAGCGCAGCACTGGGAGACTAGAGCACAGCAGTCTCACCTGCCACAAAAACTCCCTCTCTCTACATCTGCTCAATATCCCTCTCAACTCTGTTAATACCCTTCCTGCTCACGCACACCTGCTATAGAATATCAATCAGCCCTGCGTCCCAATTTATAGGCTTGAGACCAATTCCCCTGATGTACCTGGCTGTATGCACACAGGCTTGTTCCTTGTTGCCACGGTAGCTGTCTCTGTCGTTCTCTGCATGTGACGACAGAGAGAGTGTGGGCCACATCAGAAATCAGATTGTATGTGCCATCAAGGAGCTTATTGTATCTGTACAAACACTGACTTCAATCTTATTTGGGATTCATTTAAAAATTAGGTTCTGAGAGAGGAGATTTAGACCCATTTTACCTGCACTTTCACATTCACAGTGTTTGTTTAGTCGTACACACTACTGCACAGACTAAAAATCGATCACTGTGTAAAGGTTTTCACCATGCCAAATCAAGCATCCTCTCTGAACGGTTCTTATTTATGGCCCCTGAGGTGTGATGCCTTGGCTGCTACTAGAACAGATGAATTGGGTACCAGGGACCTTAATGCAGGTAAGGTTGGTTGGCTATTACGGTCCTCGTAGCATCACCATGCCAACAGAGGTAGATTTGCACATTTAAAGGGCATTTATTTCAAGATTCTTGTAGAGGGAGCAGTGACTCGCTCAAATGATGTTAAGTAGATGATGTTGGTAGAATTGAAATTGAGTTGCAAAGAGATATGATTGTGATTTAAAAGCATCGATTTTACAATGAGTGTTGATACAGATGTAGTGCCCAGAAGAAGGTGGTACACATTTCTTCCTTCATCAATTTGTGCAATCAACATTGAAGCACAAATATTTGACCACATTCTGATTTTGGATGTTTAACCATTTGGATGTTTAACCATGCTTACCATTATCAAAAGTCAGATATAAAATAACAACAAAATCCAGACAAATGCATCAAGACTTTTATGAAAAACACCTTTTCTTTATAGATCCCAAGTTATCAAGACTTTCAGGTTTATATGTTGCAACTTTTAACATCAACTCCCTCCATAGATTTTCAAATAGATACAAGTATGGAAACAGTAAGCAACTCCAAAACTGTATTTGGCTTCTTTTTCAGCCACTATTTTGATGTGGATGTGTTACTGTGAATTTTAATGCTGGAATCCAGACCCTATTTTCAATACAGCCGTCCATCTTCGTAGTTTATGGACATCAATGCATTAATGAAGGGATAGTGTTTCCAAAATCATGTTTGATGATGTGTGCTGACATTTTGAGCTGATTCTGGATGTTAATTTTCAGAATTTAAAGTCCATGAGATGGGATTTTGCATGACAGTTATTTTATGTTTGCAGATGGTCTTTCCTTGTGTAGGTCTTCAATTATTCTTGGGCAGAAATTTCCAAATTACTTATTTTTTGTTTGTTTTGGTATCTTGTCTCTCACTGTTGAAACTTTATTTCAAATTGTATTCTCTCGTTGTACAATTAAATGCACCATGAACTTGTTTCCTAAATATTTTGGTGAGAAATTGCTAGTAACAGAGCTGGACTGCTAATACACGGTCAATAAAAATTCTGGACATTCCGGGCATCTAATGTATCCAATACCTCTAACTCTTTGCTTTGAAGAAACTCTTTTTACAGTTCTCTTCTTCCCAAGGTCAGCAAAACACCATAATGTCAATCCAAATGACATCCCAGATAGATAGACATCAAACTGCTCAAGTCAGAATAAGTATCTGATAAGATTGGCTTATTTCAATCTTCTATGAAGTCTATTTTTTATCATTAGAAAATGCTATTTACTTTGACAGTTTGGCCTATGTTTTAGTAAATTCTAGTGGATTCTGGCTCGCATTTATGTAGTTCCTGCAAGAAGCAAATTAAATTTGGTCCCCAAATTCAGTTCAGGTCCTTCCAGGACTGCAATGAAATTGAATCGACCCCCAACCCTGACCTCCACTTCTTCTCCTCCTGGTTTTATTCCTTGACATCTGCTTTCATGACTCAATATTTGTTTTGCTTGAAAGCTCATCGTGTGCAGATTGTCTTTTGTGCCATGTGCCACTCAATCTCATAACTAAGCTGTTTTATGAAAGATTCTAGAAATACCAACTCACTTTTATTGGTTTATTATATCTTGAATCAATATGTGTGATTTACTGCATATTACCATCCCTGGATGACAATGCCTTACCATATACAGGGTACCTGAAGTTTTCTAAAACTTAAAAAAAATGATCTAACAAATTGAAGTATGGGCAGAAGAACCTTCAGAGAAATGCACAAGATGGGGAAAAATACTTTTTAAATGTAAATATAATTTATAATGTAATAATACAAATTATGATTAGCAATTTTAATCGCTAAGCATTTTACAATTACCGCATGGGAAAACCAAAGAAAATGTGTACAACTTTTACACACAAATAAATCATTTGTCAGTAATTATTTAGAAAATTCCAGTTTCTTCCTGTTTACCATACGAATTTGATAGACAAAGGCAGCAAAAAAGTCTGTGAAATACAAAAAAAATTGATCCATAAGTTTTCTTAATCATTGGCAACCCTACCTTATCTCCAACTTGTCAACAATACTAAAACAATCATTTTTTAGTATCTACATATATTCACATCTGGTCCTTGATACAGTATTTGGTAACCCAGGCATTGATCTGCACATGTTATAGGATCAAAACAAAGCAAAGCTTGAGCATCTCTGGCAACCTTTACCAATGTACGTTTCTCTCAAGATTCAGGTCCATTTATTAGTAAATAACATTTTTTCCAGCAAGGGAATTTCAAGGAATTTGTTGCTTGATTTCCCTGATTTGGTCTTAGCAGCTGGTATATTGAACTTTGGAAGTGCTTCCAAGCTCCTGTCTTTGACTGACCAAGATTTGCCTATTCATACTGGGCTAATAGAAAGTTGTAAAATATGACCATACAAGTTCAATTATCAACTGTTCAATGAAGATTAATCTAAGGTTTTTCTTTCAGAGAGAGAGTGTGAGCATGTGAGCGAGAGAGATCATTTATAAAATTAGATGCTATTCTGTTTAAAACTGTGAACCATAAATTATTAATAGGTTTGTCACAATAACCTCCAGGGTGCTTTTCAACATTAGCCCTTCATTATGTTTCCTCTACTTCCTCTACAACATAATTCTCAAGCTGAGAGTGCAAGTGAAGGATGCCTCTAAAGGTGATGCAATCAAACATTTGAGATGGACACACGTTTAAACAGAACTATGCTATCTGGAAATTATCCTTAAAGTAGGTAGAACTTTACTAAGATCACCACTGGCTTAAACAATCTTATTTACAGCAAGTTCACATTTCAACAACAGTAAAGAATACAAAGACGAGTATGATGACAATTATCTACATTGATTTGGTTGATCCTATTTTGTAGCCTTTTGAATATGGGCCACCACGTTGTGGTAAAGTCATTGGCAAGTTCTGTACTACAACCATCTTTGTCATTATTTGGTGCCCCAAGGGACAAATTCTGCCTTCTCAGCAGACCTAGATAACTTACTGTACATTTTAGAGCCCACTTCCAACAAATCTGTTGCTGCATCAGCAACAAAGCCTCCCATAAGTATTTAATCAACTACACAGAGTGGAGCTGTAATGTGGATAGGAATGAATAGGAATGATTCTACAAATACATTTATCAGATAAGAGATAAAGGCAGGGTGGGGGATTTTTTGATACTGTGTACAAAAACAAGCTTGGAGCCAATCACCATAAGAGTGGGCGTTTCTATGATGTGTAGAAAGTGTTAACACAATATACTCTGTGTGGTGCTTGCTGTAATGTGTATAGGTTATCATCTTCATGAAACATTAATAGCAAAACACATTGTCCCTGTATTACCATAGTAACACACATTGCCAGCAGTTAATGATAAAACATCATACCATGACTTTTGCCTCTGTTACATGCCAGTGAGTTATAATTATGTAGCTGGCCTAGCAAGATAGGCACTTTTGGTGAAGAGGCGTGTTTGTTTTGGTGAATTCTAATATTAACATGGTCTCCCAGAAAGCATATGTAATATGTGGAACAGGGGGCACAATTCATCATGTCTGTAGCAACCAGTCTGCAAAACCAACGTGCTGTATGCATTTTTATAGGCTTATAGCATAGATCTCAAGAAGTCCTATTTGGGTCACTGTGTAAACAACCAGAGCAGCAAATACGCCGAACTGAAGCTGTAGTGGATGCTAAGGCCTCTTGGGAGGTTACAAAGAGGAGAGGATGATGCTCTTGGGCCTGATGGCTTCAGACAGAGCGCAAGTGAGATGAATAATGTGCATGTCTTAAGGGACTGGAAAGCCATCCCTCGACAGGCAAACACTAAAGTATGCATACAAGCATTGAGATTTGCTATGTTGGATTTACTGCTAAGAAAAGAGAATACTGTTCTGTTAGTCACATGTCTACAGTGATATTAATAACACTTTTCATTAGTATGGTCTAGTAAATAAAATCATAAGTGTAGCTGCAAGTACAAAAAAACAAAAGCTAAGCATATACTCTTTCTGTTTTTCTCTTTTCAAACAGCCCCCTACCTGGAGTCATGCAGTCCTTCAGAGAACGGGGCGGTTTCCATGGCAACCAACACTGCTACCAGCAGGAACCCCAAGAATTATCCCGCCTTGAGAGTTATAGACATCATTACAGCCAGTCCAGACAAGGCTACGAGCCACATGTTCTAGCTGCTGCAGGGATGCCAACAGCAGGAGCTGGTTCTAAAGACTGTTATGGACAGCAAGCCTATCCTGCCTATTCTGGCACAACTCAGACTAAAAAACCCTATAGGGGAGCCAAAACTCCCGCCCAGCACCTCCAGGCTGGCTACAGCAATCACATGGGCACTGGATACACAGCCCAGTATATGAGTGAAGGTCACTTGCAGCAAAAATGGGATGAGTCAGCCCAGATGACCCAATTTGAGCAGGACATGGTGGGCCGCCTAGAGTCTGGAGTCAGTGGGTCATCTCCGTACCTGGAGCAGAACATTCTAGCTATCTCTCAAAACCAGTGCAATCTCCCCTCCCAGTCTTCGGCACCATCCTATACAAGTCCCCATCAATCGAGCCTGCCACCCAATCCAGCACAATCTCCTTTAATGTATCCGCAGGGCCAACTTCATTACACCCAGCTCTCACAGCCTCTTTCTTCCTCTTCATCATCTTATATGGAAGAATTCAACACAATGTCACACAGCTACAAAGGCTACGGAATACCACCTAACACCCAGTATGCAAGGCAAATGAGCAATCACAGTAGTATAAAGCAGAGTGGATACCGACAGCAGAATAATTACAGTTATCAACAAACTGCCTCAAGGTCTGGATTTGATCAGAGTTCCCTTCAAGGCATGCCCGGAACACCGGAGACTCTTCAGAAATTCCAACATTACGGTCAAGCCCAACCAAACTACTGCATTACAGACATTTCTGTTAGGTCTCCAGAACAATACTACCAGACTTGCAGTCCAAGTTCAAGTCATTCACCAGCTAGGTCTGTAGGAAGATCTCCCTCATATAATTCAACACCATCACCATTAATGCAAAATCCTGATACATTTCAGTATGGCCAACCTCCCATAAACCCTGGGACTTCCTCATCCACTGCCTTACAAGACCAAAATATGCTGGGCCCTCCGCAAAATCATTCATCGCCTAATGCAAATCACCAGTCAGGGAGCTTTTCTGGCTCAATGAAAGAACGCTTCTCAGAAAAGCTCCTGTCCAACCCCAGCTTGTGGAGCCTCAATGCCCTAACTTCTCAGGTTGAGAACATTTCCAACAATGTTCAGCAGCTGTTACTGTCCGAAGCCCTAATTGCTAACAAAAAGACCAGCAAACGGAACAATTCGAAAAAAGGGGATGACTACAGAGGCCAGTTAAAAAGTATTGAAGATTCCTCTACCATTGATAACCAACTCGGTCCTCCTCCATCTGACGCTTACAATATTACAAGATCCATGACAGCAGGACTGCAGGAGGGAGGATACTGTAGCAGCACAGAGGACCAGATAGACAGAAGTTATTACTACTTTGGTCAGGAAAAGGGACAAGCACAAAGTCAGATACACTCCCGTCTCAGCCTAGACACAGTTTCCACATGCTCTTTAAACTCCACCGATGATGTGTCTGTTAGGTCAGGTGACTCAGTTCGCAGTCTCCAAAGTGTTGCCTCTGAGGAAAGTCTCAATAGTGACCAAAGAGTACAAAGAGCACTGGCTGAAGAAGAGCCCAACAGCTCTTACTGCTGCATAAGAGATGAGAAGTCTCCAATCAGTGTTACAACTCCAAGTCCTATGAAACAAGAAAGTAATTCACCAGCAGATATGAAATGTTCAGAGATCACTCAAAAGGAGAACTTTGAAGAGTCTGTATGGAGTGAAAGGGTTGATGAAGAGAGAATGAAAGAGCAAAAAAAGCAGTCTGCAGAGCATGAATGTAAAGGACAGGTCATTGAAAAGCAAGAGAAGTGGTTAGATGATGAAAAAGGGCCGTCTCTTTTCCATAGAATAAAAAAAGCTGCATCGCAGGAAGGTTACTCATTTGAAACAGAAGAACACACCTACCAAGGGTTAGAAAACAGGATCAATTCAGACAAAAGAAATTCAGAAGAGGTGCACTGTGTTACTGAACCAAAACCCAAACTTATCGAAAGTCCAGAAATAAAGTCAGAAAACGTCAAAACAGAGCCACAGGCCAAAGCTGAAATGCTTGAGGAAACATCGACCCAAAATTCAACTGCTGATCTCTATTTTCCAGAGAAAGAAGAACCATCAAAGATTGAGAAATCAGCAGAGACCCCAATCTGCTCTGACACTCCAGAAGACTCAGTTACTCCTACTGAGCTAAGAGAGGTACAAGAAAGTCTGACAACCTCAGAGGAGGTCATTAATAAAAGGGAACAGCCACAAGAATACTTTGCAGAAGCGTATAGTACATTTGAGGAGATGGGAAAGGTAGAGGAAGTAGAGCAAGTTAACACAGAAATGCCACAGATTTTTGCCCGAAACACACCCCACAGAGACAGCGAAAGGAGGTCAGTCATCTGTGACATTGCACCTCACTCTCACACTGCCATGAGTGGCTTCTCGGCTCTCAATGAGAAAACAACACCTTTAGTTCAGGCAAGGGACCATCATATAGATCGTAGTGATGCAAAGGTATTGGAGCCCGACTCTCCTCAGTTGCCAGGCAAGTCAATACTTCACTCTGCACCATCTTGGGCTGACACACCACCCTCTCCAAAGAAAGGGGATGAGGATATGGAGCCAGGCATTAGCTGTCCTAGTGCTGTTACACCCTCAGCTAAACAGCAAGAGCCAGTATCCCCATCTTGTCATACAAGAATATTCAGTAAGAAACATGTTCGGGGCAGAAGAAGATCAATGCAGTCTACTGCAGGAACAAGAAGACAGATAAGAATGGGAGATGCAGTTCCACCATCAGCCCAAACTTATGATATGTCTTCTAGCAAAGGTACACTTATTTCCGATCAGTTGGAGACCACCTTCCAGAGTATATGTAGTCAGACACCACAACTTCAAACAGAGAGTTTACCATCACGGATGTGTACTCGTTCTCGTGATTCACAAATTAATAAAAAAATTTCCCCTCAAGAGAAAAAGAAACCTGGTCCAAAGCCTGGTGCAAAAACAAGCATCAAGCCAGGTCCGAAAACAAATCCAAAACCTGGACCAAAGCCTGTTCCAAAATCAATTGCAAAACTGATTTCAAAACCAGATTCTATATCTATTGCAAAACCTGGTCCCAAACCAAGTTTAAAACGCACAGGGTTGAAAAAAAATAGCAAACCAGGTCCAAAATCAGCCTCCAAACCTGGTTCGAAATGTACTTCTAAAAATGTCTCAAAAGTTGTGGATTTTCCAGGAGAACTAATTGCTTTAAAGTCTAGTGAACCAACTGATGAAACAAAGTCAAGCGTGGAATCAGAATCTAAAGGCCCAGGACGACCAAAGGGTATTGGTATTGCTAAGGTCAAGTCAAAATCAAGGTCAATCAAACAGGACGAAACTGCTAAAGACCACACCAGAAATACTCACTGTACACAAGAAATTATTTCACAAGATGTGACCCCAGCAATAACCATTGACACAATTGTCAACAGTACCAAGGATGAAACGGTACCCACCACTATTGAACCAATTGTAGACAGCAGCTCTATAAATTCTTTACTGAGAGACCAAAAGTCCATGGTCCTGAGATCACGTAAACAACCAAAAGAAAAAGGAGTAGAAGAAAAAGAGAAAAACAAATCAAAAAAGTTAACTTCACATGTGGTAGTTTACCAACAAATGCAAGATATTCCTTTGCATCAATTATGTTCAACTGATGTCTCAACTTTTGAATTACCAGAGCAAAGTGAAGTCTTTACAAATTCCCTTCAACAGCCAGAAAAAAAGATAGTTGCCATAAAAAGACAATGCCGTTTAAAATCCACAGAAAGCCAAAAGAGGAGGAAGAGTGTGCAAGAATGTCAAATTAATGAACTGGAGGCTCAGTTGGACACAGTCAGTGAAGTCCTCATTACAAAAGGAAAACGAACAAAAGTTCAATGTTTGCCAGCTGAATCAGTTAGCACCACAATAACTCCTGAACCCCCTATCTGTGAGGACATCAGTGACGTGCCTTCTGTATCTCCCCACTGTCCAGCTAAAACCAAATACCTGCCTCCTCGGAAAGGCAGGGGACTTAAATATGAGGCAATGGTTCAGAAAATAACATCCCCAGCCTCCAAAAAGGCTCCTTTAAATTTACAAATGGATAGTATTCAGGAAGACTCCACATCAAAACCAGTTCCACAGTTACCAGAGGATAGGGAGGCAACGAACACCGAAGAGGTTACTCAAAAAGACAGTGAAAGCAAAGAAACAACACAACAGGCCGAAAACTCAGAAATTCAAACTCCAAGGAAGAAGAAAAGAAAGTGGGCCACTGTTGAGAGCAACGATGCTATAGATGCCGCCCTGGTTGCTGGGAGCCTTGTTATCAACACACCCAGGTTAGCAAAACAGAGGGCAATTAAAAACAACCACGAGATGCATTTGAAGCAGAGAAAGAAAAGAAAAAACAACGAACTTCAAGAAAACATCCACCTAGATGAGAAAAAGGAGAATGAACATACAGAGATGGATATTGTGCCTGCACCTCCGTCCTCATCCTCTTTAACAGAAACAAATGAACAGACAGACTGTAAGGATTCACAAACTGATGCATGTATGCCACTAGTGAAACCCAAACGAGGCAGGCGGTCAACGCTCAAAAAGAAAGAGGGACTCCTGAGTCAAAAAGACAATGCAGAGGTTGCAAAGAGAAAAAAAACAGGCCCCAAAAAGAGCCACAATCTCCTGAAAATTGTTGTAAGGAGACCTAAAAGGATGACAAAAAGCAGCAAAAATATTCCCCCAACAGTCAAGGGAACATTTGCAGACTTGCATCCAGTCACGGGTGAAAGCAAGTGTTCTTTCAGACCATATGTACACATTGGCAGCAGTTTGAACATTGCATCTTTTTGTACCATCGTCAACAGGCCTGAGGAAGAGCAGAACCTCAGCCAGGTGGAACAAAAGTGTGTAGCAAAGACGAAAAATGTAGGTACAGTTACAAAAGCATTGGTCAACTCATCAGCAATGCTTCAGGGGCCCTTGGTAAACAGACGTCTTACAGAAAGGTGTCTAACTTGCTGCCTGTGTGGGAAGCCAGCAAATTACAGAGAGCTTGGGGACTTGTGTGGCCCCTATTATCCAGAGGACTGCATACCGCGGAAAATGCTATCTACAACACACAGAAATGATTTCAGGCAAAACAGCAACTGTGCAAATGAGACAGATGTCATCTCCATCACAAAAACTGCCCAGAGCAAATGTGAGAAGGGCACCCTACAAGAAGGGGCAGATGAAAGGCACAGCAGGCATCCTAAGAGGGGGAAAAGAGCACTCAGGGAACAGTTAAGACTGCGTCCCACTTTGGGAATGAGATTGAAAAGCTTGTTGCTTTTGCAGAGAAGACTTGGTGGAGCTTCTCCCCCTGCTGGTGAGGAGGGTAGTATTACATCCCTGCAGAGACAGCAAAATGAGGCCGAGGCTAACGAGCATTGGGCCCATGAAGCTTGTACGGTCTGGACAACAGGCATAATCCTGGTCGCAGATAAACTCTTCGGGCTGACCGAGGCTGTTCAGAACGCTGCACATAATGTAAGTGCTTGATTTACAGTATGTTTTCTGTAAATCAAAATTCCACCAATAGCACACGACTGGCTAAATTTTAATAAAGAATCAAGCCTCAGCCCTTTTTTAGTTCTGTATAAACCTGTGTGTATAGAACCAATTAACTAGAACCAAATTTGTCATGCTTGGATGGCTGTCATGAAAAGTGTCAATATTTTAGAGAGGCCCTCAGATTTTCTGTTTCATCACAGAAGTGCTCCGGTTGCCAAGGTGAAGGAGCATCCATCTGCTGCAGCGGAAAAAACTGTAATCAGTGGTACCATTACATCTGCGCCAAAGAGACAGGTAAGTTCTACTGGAAGCCTGCTGATGGAGTGCAGTGTTTAAGCTTAATTCAGAGCTTTATCCAAGATGTTATAACTAAAACTTAGTAAGATGAGGGAAAGATGCGAGGCAAAGATCAGTACAAAGGTCTACTGGTAGGTTTATTCCAATGGTGAGATGCAGAATATCAAAACCAAACCAGAAAAAATATCTAAATTGACCAATGTTAATTAAAAAGCTACAAGACCAGCTCGGTGAAGTTATATGGAACAGGAATTTAACCCAGATCTACACAGGACAACAGTCATCCAATTATTGTAATTAATTTCAAGCCAACAAGAGTTTATCTCCTGCCATTTCAGCTGCTTTATAATGTGACAGTATGGAATTAAATGAAAAACACGTTTAGACTTTGAACAAACTTCTTTTTGTTGACAGTCTTAACAAAAGCTGAATGAAAGAGCTAAGCCAATCAGAAGTAAGGGGGTTGGACATTTCTCAACAGTTGATTTAACTTTTATTGGGTAATCTAATGTTTTAATACACATGAGAATGGCAAAGATGGGGAAAAGAGAGAAAAGTCTTCAGGCTTAGGGTTTTTAAGACACTGCCATGCATAAAACCTAAACATTCAAAGATGAGAGAAATTGCCATTTTGCTCTGGCAGCAAACAGGCTTTTGTCTGCAACAAAATTGCGAGCATACTTGAACATACTCTAAACTGTGTTGAGGTGCTTTCCATGGAAACATAAAGGGCTCACAGGAAAAGCACTTCACTGATGTTTAAGTACCGACATATAAATAACACTTTGTCTCTGTCATTTCAATAACTGCTAACAATTCATGAACCAACCCCTGCATTTCGGCCGAAGTGTGATGGAGAACAGCACCAGCAGACCCTCGTGACCTCTAAAGGGAACAAGGGGGTAAAAAAAGAAGAATGAGTTTATGAACCAGAAAAATGTATTTTAAATATATTTACAAATGAATAATCATTTCAATAATCATTACGCCAATTAACATCTCTATGCTTCAGAGGAGAACTAGATGAAATTGTTGCCCGATGCCAACTAAGAGGCCAGGACAACTACAAGGATTCAAAGGGATAATGGATGAGTCTAATCACGGGTGCAAACATCCTTCAAAAGGCCTCATTGAAATTAGTTAATGGATGAATATTCTACCATGACAATTATCAAAACATAAGGGATATGTAGGGATATGTAAAGTAATTCAGTTTATCTTTCAATTTCATTGATCTTGATCTAAAACATAAGAAATATACATATTTTGATTGTCCCCCTTTCTGTCTTTAAACTTTTTTTTTCCAGGCTGCACGTTTCAAGAAGAGACCTTCTCTATTAGATGTCCAAAACACAAGGTAAGTGAGTGAATTGGTATCCTCCACACAAAGGACATCTCTGATCTAAAAGACATCCCCATTCGTCCATGAACTTCGGTGTCCTTGTAACACTTTCCCAGCTCACGAACAGCGAGAGGAGAAAATAGACAGTTGAGCGCTTTCCCATCAGTAGCATCTCACAGTGAAACACATGATCCTTCAGCATGTCTGCCATTGACCAGCAGGTCCACACTATCCAGAAGAAATCATTCTAAGCTAAAATTTCACAAGCTTAGAACAACTGCCTGGTTACCAAAATGTCTGACACATTACTAAACAAAGAGTTTAACTCAAGTCTAAAGCAGGAGGAGAAACAATGCTCTATGTGCTCTGTATTCCAGAGAAAGTGTTGCCCAAATTACAGTGCCGTCAAGGTACAACATTTTTATTAATTTTATGGCCCAACAAATTTGCTGCTATTTTTGTTCATTTCAAGGTTAACAATTAATAACTTATTCCATGGGACCACCATGATTGGTTAACCTAACGCAATATGAAAGGAAAATGTAGCAGCAGCTTTTGATGTCTGGTGCTGGGTTAAACAATAAAGCATACACTCACTGGCCAGTTTATTAGATACATCTAGCTAGTTCCAGGTTGGAACCACATTAGAACTGCTTGAATCCTTCATGGCAGAGGTACTGGAAACATTCCTCAGACAGTTGGTCCCAATTGACATGATAACATCAAGCAGTTGCTGCAGGTTTGTTGGCTGCGCATCTGTGATGGGAATATTAGAATGAGATCGGTTGACTGTGGATGCCATTTCAGTGCAGTGAACTCATTATCGTGTTCAAGACACCAGTGATGATTTGCACTTCATGAAATGGTGCAGTATCGTCTTGTAGACATCAGAGGATGGGTAGACTGTAGTCATAAAGGGATGGACATGGTCAGAATACAATAGCAGGTTGTGGCATTGACACAATGGTCAATTGGTACCAAAAAAAAAAACAGACTATGTAACTCCGCCTACTGCCATTGGGCTTATATGAAGCCAGCACAGAGCTCGCCCGGATGACGCCATTGAGTGAAATTAAGTTTCAGCTTTTTCCCATAGACTTGCACTGCCCAGAAATCATTCTGCAGACAGCACCATGGGGGCGCTCACTGCAGTCTGGCTTCACTTTGCCAACCATATGAGACACACTTGATTGGTACTTAATGGACACAAAGTTTGCCAAGAAAATATCCCCATATTGTTACACAACCTCTGTGGTGCAAGGCAAACCAAATTCTGACCCTACCATCTGAATGCCTTAGCTGAAATTGAGACTCATCAGACCAGGCAACATTTTTCCAATGTTCTCGTGTCTAAAATGTAGCCTCAGATTCCTGTTGACGTCCAGTGTGGGCTTCTGCTGCTGTAGCCCATCCGCCTCAAGCTGAAAACTGTAGGAGTTCGTTTTGACCACGTCTACATGCCTAAATGCATTAATTTGCTTCCTTGTGTTTGGCTGATTAGAAATTTGCCGTTGGACAAGTGTACCTGATAAAGTGGCCGGTGAGTGTATATTAAAACACTCACATGACCAAAATAAATGACTTAAAAGATGCTTTAACATCATGAATATGCTACTTTTCCCATGGCAAAATCTAGCAGCATTTAGAGGCTTTCCAGGCAAGCGTTAGCATCTTTTCTGAGATAGGATTTGGCAACCCTCCTCCTGCTGTCTTACTCTTTCACCCTCCCACCACAAAGCAAGAGAAGAACCGAAGGAGATAAAAAGAAACAAACAGAGCAAAGGAGAGGAAGAAAGAGACAAACAGAGCGGAGCGAAGCAGAGTTCAGACAGAGCTGAGCCGAGCACACATCAGCTGAGCTGGGGATCTGAGGGCTTTTGGGTCTCTGGGATGCCAATTTGCAGCATTAATGAAAGCATGCAGTATAGAGAAACCACCCCCGTTCAGGTCTCACAGGAAATCTCCTCCTCTTCTTCTTCATCCTCCTCTCTTCCTCTGCACTCACATGCATTCAGAAGTGAGCTCTGTTTAGCTTCACGTGGCTGGAGAACATGACAAAAGCACTGAAGCAATTGTGTAGAAGCAGGAGTTTCTGATCAAGCGTTGTGTTGTCAGATGTTTGTTGCTCAAAAGATGCTCAAGAAAAAAATTGTCTTGTAGAAAAGCTAAAACACAATAATGCTCAGAATCCAACCAACTAGGACTGGGGGATATGATGACCAAAAACTATATATTTTTTATTATAAAAAAAATTGTCCATATTGACAATTATCACTATGACTATTTCTTGCAGATTTTTACATTGAACATTCCAACGTAAACTGAATGATTTTTTTAATAATAGATGATATAAAATTTCTCAGTGGATTTGTATTTATGTGTGTTTAAATGATTGTAAAACACACGCGCATATATTCATGCGCTTGTTGGGGAATCTCCAGTGCATTTCTGGCGAGAGGCAAGGGTACACCCTGGCATCACAGGGCAACACACACATCCACACCTAATGGGAATTTAGATTGTTCAATAAACCTAACAGCATGTCTTTGGAATTGTGGGGGAAACTGGAGTACGTGGAGGAAACCATCACAAGCAAGGCGAGAACACGCAAACTCCTCCCAGGGTGAGCATCAAACCGGCAACCTTCAAACTGAAAGGACACAGGGCTACCCACTGCAGCAGCATTGCATGCAGTGGTATAATACCCACAACAACATAACAAATGTCACAAACTAACATCAACAAACCACTTCAAATGGGTTTCCATTGCCGAAATGCGTGTCTGGGTTCATCGTTTACTAGCAAAACATACTTTAGTGACTGCAAGTAAAGGGGGAATTCCATATGAAGTATATAATCCTATTTGTATATCTTTGATCGTGTCATATATGAAACGCATACCGAATGCATTTTACAGTTTTCAGACAGCTAAGCGCACAGGGTTTATTTTAAGATCAAAACGTGAAGAATACAAATGCTACCACTGCAATCTCTGAAACTGGCTGTGGGTGTGATGAAACTGATGATCAGTGCTGAAGAGCAGAGGATTAGTTCAGAGATCAGAGAGAGATCGAAGTGGGAGAAGAGAAGAGGATGAGGAGCAAGAGGAAGAGGAAGAACAGAGCCACAGAAAACAAGCACAGAGGGTTGTGATTAGAAGTGTTTCTGTGGTTACACTTAACGTACAAACCAACCTTATGCTATCAGTTTAAGTATAGCAGCAATTAAATTATTATATTTTACACTATTTATATTTTATAACATGAATAGTATATGTATATTCAGTATACGTTTATATAATTGTTTGCAATAACATCTCTATATTTCAGCCAAAAGCAGCAATAACACATTTTTTGTCCGCATTTTTATTATTGTAAACGTTCATTTAAAATGTTAAAGTGGCATTGAATTTGCTGTTAAATTGTAAATTACGACAAAAAATGGAGAACAGTCCACATTTAGGCAAGAAAACAAAGATATAATCAGGCACGTGCTTGAAATGCTGATTCGTTTAACACCAATTTCTAGAACACCCCAAACAACCCGCTCTCATGTTGTCTCCCCTTCTTATTTTTTTACATATAGTAGCCTGTTAATGGTTAAACAACTTATAGTGTCACTACCTTATAAGAAGTCTTGTTTCGATTACTTTGTTTTGTAAATTCAAACTGCTTTCTGGTGCAGCCTCCGCTGGCTGAGCTCTTCTGGTTGTAGACATCAATGCATGGTTCACAGCGGCCTCTGCCGGCGAAGTTTATCACTACATCATCGAGATAATTTCAAATGGATATGGAACGAAATTGGTGTCGAAAACAAAAAATACATTTTGTTTTAAAACAGTAATTTATTTAAATTTATTGATTTACTTTTAAAGCTGTAACAATCAATTTTAAATGATTTATTTACATCACGTTCGTAGCTGTTGTGTTTTTCCTAAAGCCATTAGGGAGCAATTTCAATCCGTAAGTAGGGTTAGTAGGAAATCACTTTTTTATTTGTTTAACAATTTGATGTTTACATAAATCTGAAAAGATTACACTATTAATCACTTTTTTATATACGTGTGATACTTTTTACTTGCCTTCCAAGTTTAAAATCAGGAAATTCCCATGAACTGTCAATTTTTCCCTCGCAATGAAAGATTTTACACCTTCAGATCTTTTAAGAAGTGCTCAGTCCATAAAAGTATTTGGTAGTCACAGTACTGTGTAAAAGATGGTGTGAAAAGGTTACAACAAGAGAACTAGTCACAGATCTATTTATGAGTGTAGCTTTCTTACATCCTTCTGTGACTTCGTGTAATCCAGACACACTCAATGATGCTGAGATTAGGGTTCTGTGGAGGCCTTTGTCTTCTACTTTTTGACTTTAGCTTCATGTTTAGGGGGGTTAAATAATTTTGGGGCCAACCATATGACTCCCTGATGGTACTGAACAATGGATATGTGTCTTCCTGTATTTGTCAGCACTCGCACCACCATTAATCCTGACCAAATCTCCAACTCCCTTTGGAAAAATGCAGCTCCAAACAATCAAGAAACCTTGCATAAAGTACAAAGTTCTTCTGCACACTCACCTCTGTTTGTATCCTAATGCCCCAGCTTATCTTACCAAACACAGATTCCTAAACCAGGTACATCAGACCAGAACATTTCTGAAAACAACGGGAGACAGGGGTTTTGAGGCCTTCGGAATCATAGCTCCCATAAAGCACTGATGTTTTTAAACAACATTCCTTTTTAAAAAAAACGCCTGTCATGATTCTGGTCTGAAATGTTTGTTTTTCAGATGGTGTAAGTTACTGGAACATACAGCTGAATGTGACAGGAGGACATGGAAACAAACACAAAACAAATATAATCTTGCTTTGGAGACCAGAAAAAAAGCCCAAGCACATGGACACTGTAGCAATACTGACCTGAGCTCATCTCACCAAAAGCAAACCCGGATGGATTTTAAGTTGAACTAAATGTGCAGTTCAATTCATTTGGTTACTGATCTATAGCTGCAGATGGAAGATGTGAACACAAGAGGATGTGACACCTGAAAATCTGGCATCCAGGAGGATCTGGCAGGTCAACGTCTGGGATCCAAGAAGGTCATAGTTGAAGCATCCACAAGGAATTAAAAGCTGATGGGAAGTAGATCCTGCATCCGAGAATATGTTGGAGATTTGTTTTGGACACATTTCAGTGAACACTTACATGTTACACAGTATCCACACACAGAAAAAGCTAAACGCAGTGTGCTTGACCGGTCTAAATACGGAGGATGTTATGAATTAATTATTTTACTATTCTTCTGCTCTGAGATTTAGGCTTTTTTTCATGTGCAGTTGAAGATGAAAGTCCACAGTGCATCTGGATAAACAACGTCTTATTATTAACCTGCCTTCATGTTATGTGCATTAGCCACTCAGAGAACCTTCAGACTAAATAAAAAATATAAAGAGAGAGAGAGAGAGAGAGAGAGATAAAGAGAAGTTTGTTCTCACTTGAGTTGTTTCCAACCTTTTTTTTATTATATGAAACTAATTTGAAATAAAATCAACGAGTCCTTGACTAGTTAAAAAAAAAACTAGTCCTTTTTTTACAGTCCTGTGCTGCTTTGGTTCATTGATTTACTTTAACTACGATATAATATTGCATTTTCCAAACCATGGTGGATCCCTTAGCTTTGTGGGTGACCCAGAGCATGTCGTTTTAAAGCAGAAGGATTGAAAGCAGCAATGTATTTCTGAGATTTTGTCAATTTCTAACCAAAATATTGTCATTTGAGTGACTGCAAATCTAAAAGTACTTCTTAGAGGCTGTAGAAGTGAGAAGCTCTGAGAGTACCAGAATTTGTGCAGCCATTTATTTTGTGATATTGATTTGCTATGGCTCGATGGGCACAGGAACAGGGTTCAATTTGAATTTGATGGGCGCGCTTGAAAGAAAAAAATATATGAATAAAACCCAGCAACACGTGAACATGAAAACCAGAGAATTTTTAGGTTGAATTTTATAAAACAAACACTAGCCGAACAAAATTGTTGCAATCACAGTCATGTGATATTTGGTATAATCTATTATTGGTCAGATAAATAATGGTTCTCTTTAGTTTTGAAGCCTTTAGTGTCAAGTGGAGATTTAAAAATCAAAACCTATGTAATTTTTTTTTATTCTTCCGATTACTTGCTATTATTTAACATTTTGTAACTGTTCCATCAATCTTTTCCCAGTAGCTATATTTTAATTTGAATCTGTTTTACCCTGTGGCAGTGCTGCCCACATTTTATTTACATTTAAATTGATTTGCTATCACTTTCTGGGCCCCACCTCAATGGTCACGCAACCATGGTTTCTATTAGTTTTGGAAATGCTACAAGTAGAGGAGAAATGGCAGACAGTACACCTTCAATTTTTGAAATTAGAACTTTCTATATAATTTAATCAGATATATTTACATTAAAATGCATTCCAAATGGGTTTGGAAACAACACAAGGACAAACAAACCTTACAAATCTCTTACTTAATCTGAATTTTATAATCCACACTATAAGGAAAGGTTTGATGACAGAAAAAGCTTTTGATCTCACTCTAATCTGAAGTATCTGTGGAAATCATCTAAGCTTCAGTGCAGTGTTCCAGCTGAGACTTGGCAGATCCATCACATGATCTTTGATTCTTAACTCTAAGTACTTGTGTATATAAGTCTTTAATGCGGTTTAAATGTAAGATGTGATGTACTATTCTAATTGTGTATAGTATTTCTTAGAGATGTTTATTTTATATAAAACAAATATGTTATTGCTTAATAAAGTTAATAAAACAATGAATAAAAGCACTCTGTTTGACTGATGTTTGTTTTTGAGAGGATCATACCCCTTTATGTTTATAAATGTATATCTTTGGATACGCTTACTATTTCTGAAAATTTAAACTGTTGTCACCATGTTAAAATCTCTTCGTTAGAGTGATGCTTGTTGGTTGGTTCTATCAGGTATTTGTAGATGTTCTGTATGACCGCCATTAATCAAGCCATACAGACTTTTTGATGCATTCAATAAACCCATTAATCTGTTTATGCTCACCCCAGATAAAGCTTTAAACCCTGTCCTATTCCGAGCTGGACAGAAAGTCGCAAATGAAATGTCCCTCAAGGTTTAAATTGTTTCTTTATAATTTGTTTATAATTTAATTTACAGTTAGTCTTCTGTCATTTAAAAAAATAATAAAAAAAAAATAATGAGTTAATAGGGCTGTGGCAATATACCATGGGACAATATAAAATTGTCACAATGAGTATCGTGGAGCTAGTGGTGTATTTTCTTCTTGGTGCGATTGTGATTCTAGTCACTTCTGAAACTTCTTCACCTTGTTTTATGTAAAATTTACTAGAAGACAGTTATCCTTTACTTACACTTTAAATGAGAAAGATTATAAAACTAGCTCTCTCCATCACTTAGACAAAAAAGGTGACTTAACAAACCCTAGTGGATGGATGGTATCAAATACCATCAAACAAACCTAAATAGACCCTAGCCTTTTTAGCTTTGCATTCTCAAAACTCTAAAAAATATTTTTTTTCCAATGATGGTTCGTTATTTAAGCAGTTTCAATAATTGGTAAAAAAAAAAATGTTGTATGTATCGTGAGCAGAACATATTGTTACATCCCTATGACTTAAAGTAAAAATAAATAAATAAATAAAGCAGTTTAAAAGTGTACAGATTTTAACACAATTTTGGTTTCTTTGTGACAAACTTCACTAACGAATTAATAAAACATCCATGATCTGATTATACCTCATTTTTCAGGAATTTTAATATCCGGAGTTTAACAAAGTTTGTGAGCGTGTGGTGGCCACACCCACAAAATAGCGTAATTTAAAAAGCTAAAAAAATTCCCTATAAAAGTTATTTTAGTCATAACAGGTTGCTCTCTAAAATACTTTACATCAATACGGACATTTGTTTTATATTGAGTGAAAAAAAGCTCACGCATTTGACCTCTCTAATCTGGTGGCTGAAGTTGCATCACATTTTGCAGGTCAAAGTTCCTCCCAGCTGAATTTTCGGGACGGAATCACAAAATGTTGGCAGGCGCTTCCACTTTCACATTGTTGGACACAATCTTATTTAAGTCAATGGAGTTTTTTTCATAATTGAAATGGCCGTCAGCTCCAGAAAAACTTCAAACTCAATTTGAGAAACCGGTTTATAGTAGGAAATTTTAATAAAAGGAACCATAACGCTTCAAACTGCACACACGTTTTAATAAATTCAGTCAGAATTTCATTAGAAAAGTCTTTTATTTACAATCTTCAGAATGCAGAACTAGATCAAGACAATGTGACCTAGAGTCTGTCTGCATGTGTTTCTGCACCTTTAAAACACACCTCGTATTTCCTCACATAGTGCTACACAGAAGTTAGAAAAACAAAACGCATACTGAAAGCAGATCTTGAGGTTACAATTGATATAAAATGAGCCTACATGACGGTGAGAAGAAATGAAACAGAAGAATAGTTCTCTACAGGACAACCCTCTGTCATTTTTTGGATAATGAACTTAACGCTTTAGATTTAACACTTCATCTGTAAAAAAAAAAAGAATTCTTGTGATTATCATGCCGTGCTGCACAAACATAAAATGATGTTACTGCCAACTGAATAACAAGAAAAACAAAATGGAAGTGATCACTTTTACATTTTAAAACTTTTAACAAGTGTAATTTATACCATATTTTGGCTAAAGAGTTTCTTTAAGAGCTTCGTAAAATGTGTTCACAGTAGTGCAATTGCATACAAACCCAGGGAAGAAGGCTTGAACACAGAATTGAGAGAGCGATTCAAATCCTTCAAAACAACAAGCTCTTTAAATACTGCTCAACTGCAGACAAACCATAAATATTCATATATACAAATAATGATTTATTTTTAATTATGATGAAGGAATTCCCAAGTATTTGTTCCTGCTCAGAAAGCTTTAGGAAGAAAGCATTGGTGTTTTTTGCCTGAAATATTCCTATAAGTGAAACTGCAAGTTGCCTGATAGGTATTTTTTTTATTATTGGGAAATTAAATGCCAATATGGTTTTGCGAACAAAGGAACACTCCACTTTTTTCTAAATGGTCGCATTCTCTAATATTCTTTTAGTACGTTTACCATTTTGGAATCTGCTCTCCAGGGGCCTAATGCACAAAGACTTGCATGGAATTCATTGCACATACCAGAGCACAACACCCCACACTGCTCCCTCCCTCACTTAAACGACTATGTTGACGAACACATTGGAATGAAAAACAGACAGCAAAGAGATGGCAAACGTCTTTTTAGAAGTAATGACTGTATATGTCACGTTCAGGAATTATGTCATTAAATGTCTATTATGTGTTTGATAAAAGTATCTTGATTAATTCGTGCCTGCAATGATGTGCTTTATATGAAAAACAAAAGCTCAGTGTTGTGCTCAGCTCTGTTCATATGAACACGTCAGTGCCTGTCTCAAATCAAAATAATGAGAGTGTTTGGTTAATACCATCCACATTCTGTGTTCTAAATACTGACATAGATAGTATTCAAATATTAAGGTTGAAGGTAAAAAGAAAGAAAAGAAACGATTTGCACGCACACAAAAGCTAATCATGTGAGGGAACTGAAGAATTTAACAGTCACAAAAATAATTTGTATGTCTATTTTAGTGGTGTAGAGGCAATGCACTTGAAATGTAGCACAGCAGCACATCACGCAACCTGATTCCGCTTACTAAACTTCAATTTTAATAATTTAAGGAAAAAAAAATCTTAATAAAAAAGAATTTGATATATTACTACCACAACCAATTTTGATTCAGTTGGTGCATAAGATCATTTAAACAAGCTGTTTGCCACTCCACTCCATTGTAAATAGACAAAATGTGCATACGCCAGACATGAAGCTTGCGTAAATGAACGCAAACATGTTCACGTTAATTTTCACTGTTGGTAAATCTGACTCGTGAATACACAACATTTATGACACCATTGATACTCGATGTTTCTGGTCTGGTAAAAGCACTTTAAACATAGATCCTTAAATCTTGTAAGACCAGAACAAACATTGACGAGGAAAACATGAAAAATCAACATAAAGGAGCACAAAGTTTGTCCATTTATGGAGTTGTAGCTGGCAAAAAAACAGGATAAAATTTAGTTCTTAAAAAATTAATAATAATAAAGAAAATGCTGCTGGTCTTACCGGATTCAAAGATCTAAGGTGAACTAGGCTAGTTGATATTGAACAACTTTTTAGCTCTGGGGGAGTTGAAAACGTAGCCCTTTTCTAAAAAGTGGAGTGTTCCTTAAAAGAATTTAGTTGTAAACTAAATGCATACAGATCAGTTGTTAAAACTCAACCGTTACTGTGTTCATCTCTACATAAAACTGGTGCCAACAGTAAAGCACAACTCTGCAAAACAATTGTTTGGTATTCAGAACAGTAGTGCAGAAATGAAATGAAACACAAACAGATCTTTTTAAAGGGTAGATAAATAAGTTAAATAATTAATTTCATCAAATAAAAGTCGAGAAAACTTCTTATGTTGGGAAGAGGGTGGTCTCAACTCTCCAATGTTTAGGACAATTGTTCACCATGGAGAGTAGAAACGTCCCTGATTTGTCTCTGTGCTCCTGAATCAAGAGCTGGATTGTACCTGGGGGTCTAGCTGGAGGTGAGGGTGGTGCCACTGCCGAGCCGGAAGATCATCTGCTGGCATTGTAGCAGTGTGCGCTGGTCACCTAGTCGCTCCAGGGTGCGGGCAGCATCCAGAAGCCCCGGGGCTGACAGAAGGGAGGGTGGCAGGAAGTCGCAGGCCAGCAGCACTGCCTCCGCCTGCTCACGCTGACCTGGGGCGACGGAGCTCTCATCCTCTGCAGAATAAAATAAAGCAGAGTATCAATGGCCAGTTCTCTGAGTTGCTTAGAGAGAATTCATTTCTTTCTTTATGTATTTCCTCTTTTGGGTGCATCAGATACATGGCACAACATATCACAATACAAAATTGTCAAAATACATTTCGTGGAGCTACTGGGACATATCTATTGTCGAGAAGCTGAAGTGCATTTAGTTCTTGGAGAGATTACGATTCTAGTCATTTCTGAAACTTCTTTACATTTTCCTCTTGTTTGTGTTACATTTACTATCATTTACTAACATTTTAAACAAGAAAGATTATAAAAATTACCTCTCGCCATCACTTAGAGTAAAGAAGAAAAAAAAAAGATCACTTAATGTAAATATTAACACTTGCCCCTAGTGGATGGAATCTAACTAGACCCAAGCATTCTAGCTTCTCAGAACTTTTTCAATTGTATTGTTTCCAATTATGGTTTATTAAATAAACAGTTTCAATAGTTGTTTAAAAATTGTGTTGTAAAAGAGTTTGTATCGTGGACCTAATTTCAAGGTATCGTATCATGAGAACAGTTTCAGAATAATTTAGCTAAATATAGTTCATTAAAATGTACTTTTTATGTTTATCAATCCAAAAAACAAAGAACAGGGTCTACAATCAACAGGAGCGACAAAATCTGGTCTGGTGTAAGATCTTTGGAGTGAGAAGAAATACTGTAAATAACGGCATGTTAACTAAACTAATACAATTAAAGGTTGTACATTCACCTGTTCAAGTTCAAGTTCGTTTAATTTATATAGCGCTTTTCACAACAGACATTGTCTCAAAGCAGCTTTACAGTAAACCAACAAGTTTAAACTCAACAAAGTGAAAAGAAATTAATTACTAAGTGGTGTATATGTCCCTGATGAGCAAGCCTGGGGTGACTGTGGCAAGGAAAAACTCCCTTTTGGAAGAAACCTTGAGAGGAACCGGACTCAAAAGGGTTCACCTGTTCTGGTCCCGGTTGTGGCACGGCGGCGGAGACTCCGGTCCAGGAGCTGGTGTGTGCGTGTAGGGCTCGCTCCTGCCATCAGCCGAGCTGTGGCTTCATGCAGAAACAACTGTACATAAAGCAAGACTTGGTATATACCAATATTTGGTAATAGTAAATAGGTAAGCCTGCAGATTATTATACTACCAAAATTGCCATTCTAAAATAAAAAAAAAATTAATCAACTGCAATGGTCTCAGCACCTACTGAACTGTTTAAACAGCTTTTAAAATAAATTAAAGCTGATAAAAAACACATCCGCTAATATTTTCTGCTTCGTGGCAGTCTTATGTAATGTTTGGCTGGCGCTGCCGGTGACCTAGGGCATGTCGACTGAACAGTGTTTCAGAAACGGCACATGTGAATGCGTGTTTGTGAGGGCATGTCTTACTCTGCGTGTGGCGGGTCTGAAGCTGTGTGCCAGCTTTCGGAGGGCGCTCAGGTCCTGCTGAAAGCCCTGCAGCTCAGCGGGTGATGCGGCTGTCGGGGAGTTCGGGCAGGAAGCCTGCTGCTCACGCCACACACTGGTACGGGTCACCAACAGGAGATCACACAGCAACAACTGCACCAGCTAAAAAGTGGAAGAAAAAAAAAAACAGTACTTATTTTATATAAATGTTTAGTGGAAAACGTTAATGCATTGTTATTCAACTAACCAACTTTTTGGCAAAGGCTAATTCTCCATATTGGCCCTGTTAAATCGAAAACATTCATTCACTCATTCTTTAGATTTGGCAATAAGTTTGTTAGCATAGCTTAGCATAGTTAAACTCTATTAGACCAGTAGCATTAATACTTTTCGTATTAATACCAAATTTTTCCAATTTAAATTTGCCAATTTGTAAATACAAATTAGCTTGATTTACTTTGATATACCATTGTTATCTACAAGGTTTTTTTAGTTAACAAGGAACAAAATAACAAAAAACTAAAGTTGAACATTTTTATTTTTAATTGAACTAAAATTAACATTTTTGTTAACTTAAATAAATAAAAACTACAATTTAAAATGAATTGTATTGTGCGTTTACAAAAATGAACAGAAAATTATTAATTATCAACTTATTTACAAACCTTTTGTATTGATAAGAAAATAAGTAAAGCTACAGTTCAAGAAATGTTATGTGAGCTAATCACTCCTTACGACACTTCCATTTCCTTTCTTGTAGTTCACAGTCAGCCTATGCAAATGTCATGTCAAATGATTTCACAACACCATTGGCTGAAACTGTAAAAATTGGAAAAAGTTCCAGAGCTCCATATGGGATTTCTTTGATTACTACAGCGATAGGGCGCCATAAGGAAGGGTTATGACCACAATATATATATATATATATATATATATATATATATATATATATATATACACACGCATGCACACACGCATATATATTCTTATTCCCCCATTAGATATTATTTTCAGATATCTACAAATGGGTTTTGACTAGTCGCAATTGTAACTAAAGACATCTCTAAATGTATTTTCACTGGGTGGAAGTTGTAATTAGAGACATTTTTGCATTTTTAGAGATTCAAAATTCTAATTATAGACATCCCCCACTGTTATTTCACTTGTAATAAATGAGTTAAAGATAGCTTTAAACAAAATATGCACTAGTCACAGGAAGCTGAGCTCTGTGTAGATGATTGGAGAAAGACAGGATTAAATCCATTTATCAAGGCTTTATCATTTTTTTTTCACTTAAGGCTTAGAGGCTGTTACGGGACATTTCTGACTTAAAAAGTCTTACATTTAAAAATAATAAAATAAGATCTTAAAAGCATTCAAATGTTTGAAAATTGAAAGGCGTTGCTAACTGATTTTTTTTTTATCTTGCACAACAATTCTTGATCATTACATCGGATTGGAGCACAGTTATGAAGCATACTTCTCTCTGCTCTAATAAGTGCAAAAAAATAGATCAACTTAGGAATTTTCTCTCTGTAACTTTGTGTTTAAGACCACACCATTTGCATGTGACCTCGACAATGACACTTGATTGTGTTTTAGATGCACTGGGAGCTATTTGAGTCTACACGTTGCGTGGCAGTGAGGCAGTTCTGTATTGCACTGCAGGAACATTGCACAGTTCAGACACATGCAATGCAACTACAATGCACTGCAGCGCTGCCCTGAGTATTGTCATGTCGTCCTGAAGGATAACTGATGCAATGGTACAGTGTGTGTACCTTGTCGAGTGTGCTGGCATGGCAGTGTGGGCTGAGGCCCATGCTGTCTCTAAACAGGCCGCTGGCTCGCTCACAGTAGCTCAAGCTCAGAGTGTAGTTCTCTGGTTTGGCCAGCAGGGAACGCACAGCTTTGAACACGTTCAGAAAGGCTTTGGGCAGAGGACTCCTACAACATAAGAGTAAAGAAATATGAATGCACTAAACAGACTCCATCCATCGCAATGTTCTTAGACATCAGTGAAAGACAAACAAGGCAGAGTCAACAAACACTGATTTCCTAGGATTCTGATAAACTGTCAACTGTTTTAGCGGTGTGCAAATTTGCTCAGACAAGGTCAGATCGAAATCAGTGTGTTCTTCTCAAATGTAACATGTTCTTGATCCAAATCCATATTTGAATTTATTGGATTAAAAAAAATGTATTTCTTTATTTTAATATGCAATTCTGAGTATTCAAATGTATACCAACTTTCAATATTCATTCATTCATTTTCATGCCTGTTTATTCCCTGTCAGGGTCACGGGGGTCTGCCGGTGCCTATCTCCAGCACACATTGGGCGAGAGGCGGGGGTACACCCTGGACTGGTCCCCAGTCCATCGTAGGGCAGTATTCACTCACATTCACACCTAAGGGGAATTTAGATTATTCAATTAACCTGATGCATGTTTTCGGGATTGTGGGGGAAACCAGAGTACCCGGAAGAAACCCACGGAAGCACAGGGAGATATTCCAAGAAGGTCAACGGCGAGCCTTAAACCGACAACCTTCTAAGTGGAAGGCCACAGTGCTACCCACTGCGCCACCGTGCCGCCACAACTTTCAATATATTTCTTAAAATCTTTTCAAGCAATTACATTAATGCTTGAAAAAAATAAAATAAAAAAAAAAAACTCAGTTTCCGTTTCTATTCATACTTCCCTATGAGTTAAAACTCTCAAATAGGAGAAAAAGAATAAAAAAAAATAAGAATAGGAAAAAAAATCATGATTTAATTTAAAAATATTGAAATGATTCCATGAAATTGAGATTTCACTCAATACCAAAATCTGCAAATATTTCCCTTAAATTAAATACCAAACGAGTGATAGAAAGTTCACTGAATAAAAATATGCCAATGGAATTTAAAAAATCCCAACAGATTATATTTTCAATTTATCAAGACCCCAATCCCTTTTTTCTCATTGCTAAAAAGTGTAACTATTATTTTCCTTTGAATATAAACTAGTGCCTTCTTATGTCTATTTCAGTCCTATTTAACACTTAAATAGGACAATCCACAAGATTAGAATAGACATTTTCTTGAATTTTCTATGGCTACTTCATCCCTTACGTATTTCCAGTAATTACGTCGCACAGCATTCTAAACATCAAGCATTTGTACACCTTGTCCTTGTAGTACTGTAAGGTAAAAATTAGACTCACTCAGCAGACTGAAGGCTACGAGGAAGATGCTCCACTGCCAGGTACAATCTCTCTGCAGCTACTTCATCCCCCTGGAGCCAATTAATTATAACCACAGCCATGGAAGACCACCACTTTGAGTGTGGGTCACACCCTAGAGGTCGAGAACACAATCCAGATTAGACGCACACCATGTAGCTTCCTCACTGTTAGAGATTATTAAAAACATCTAATGATTGATTATCCACATATACAAATTTGACAAAAAGGTAGGAAGATCCAAAAAAGATCTCATCAATCTCTTTCAAAATCTAGCATGTGGCTAAAAGCACAATTGAATAAAGACACTGAAGATTGATCAAAAAGTGATAAAAAATGCAGAAAATATATCAATTTAATCTTTGATTTTCTAAATATTTAGCAACGCTGCAGTCGTTTCTGATTTAACTTTATATTCTGTTCATTTTTAGGCCTAATTTTCGCGTTAAGAAGAAGGCACTCGCACACACCGTGCATCTCCACTGTGTATAAAGTGAGCCTGACCTGTGATGGTTGCCATGTTTGACCCGATGGCGAAGGATTGAGTTGTGGCTCCGGCTGCATCCGAGGCACTGCTCAGTAACTGGAGGTACTCCAGGGCGTCGGAATATTCCCTGTTAAACAAAACATACACCAGAATAAATGCTACCGAATCAAACTATGTACATTTTAAAATCTGTTTTTTGCTTAGTTCCAGCCCAACAAAAGCTGACCACAAATAGATGACAATCGTAGAACTTAGGACTGAGCATACACAGCAACACCCACCCGTCTGCTTCAGCGAGGGTCTTGTCTCCTTGTGGCTGTGCTACACAATACAGTGCCTTCTCTAGCAGATGTTCGCGGAAGGCCTGAGTCACCTGAGCCAGCGGGTCGACTACAATCCAAAAATAGACATAATCTCAATCTCCACAAAGACATTTTGTTAAAATAAACTGACAATGTTATTAAATAAGATGTGTATGGCGAATAACAAACCAGGTTCACAATTCAGATATTCTTTTAACAACGATACTTGCTTCTTTAAGAATCAGCTCAAGCAAATGTCAATGGAGCAAAAAAGTTAAGAGTTTGAGTATTTGGGGGAAAAAAGGTTTCCCTACCGTTATATTGAGGGGCAGGGCAGTGGGTGTAAGTACTGGTTTTTGGAGAGGTATTGAGATTTTGTTAGTTTGCATATAAAACACTTTAGACACATGCTAAAAAATTAGCATGGGATAAAATGACACTGATAATTATTGTAAATGTGTTCCTGCACTTCTGATATAGGTCTATGATAACATATAACATTCAAATATAGCCCCATTGACTTCCATTATAATGACTTTTTTTTATTGTAAAGCCAAATAATCAGTTCATTCTTAATTATTGGCTGTCATTTCAGTTGTAAGGTACTTTTTCATGGTGTTTAACACTACGTAGAACCATTGGCTATTGAAATAAGCAGAGATTTGTGCAAAAAATAACATTGAAACAGTAATGAATCTGAACAAAGCACTAATGTTTACTTTAATGCATCACTGAGCATTAGCAGCATCCATCAGTCTGCCGTGTCGATGGACAAATACCACGCATTTTTTTTTTTTTCGAAATGCCCCATGGCAACAGACAGTAACGAGTGCTCTATTTGTTTTACAGTCTATGATTACAACACGGTTGCAGCAGTGGTTAAATATGGCTGCTCTATGAAAAGCAGAAAGCTTAGAAGCAGTTCTGCTTTGTAATCATCTAACTTGAAAAACCAAATGTGCTCAACCTAATGTTTATTTTTTTAAATATGCAAAACGTTCAGACTGCTGCTCATCGTGAAAATCTCTAAACAAATAACGCCTTGTACTAAACTGTTGCTGACCCGAGTTCCCAGCCTGGCTGTAGATGCTCTCTTTTGGGCTGCTGCGTATGGACCAGTCCTCGTCCACAAAGAAGCGATGGCCTTGAGGATGGCACAACCACTGCATGGCAGGGGGGACAGATCCACTAGGCGAGAGACTGGCCTGTCGAGCGCTGCTTAGAAACACTCGCTGCATGGAAGAAAAAAACACATCCCTATTCATCACAAGGAAATGAGAGTGATTTGAACAGATCTCAGCACGTTATTTTACTCATTATATACTCAATATAAAGTTATTTTTATGTTGTTAAGACTAATAGCTCTACATTTTCTCATCTCCTGATCATTTAATAACAAAAAGCACGTACAGTAGTGAAGTGCAGTAGGCGGGGCAAGCTGGTTTTGACCCGAAGAGCTGCAGACACATAGATTTCCGCCAGTGTGGCAACAGGCAGACAGTCCCCTGCGCACTCTGCCAGGTTGAGCGCGCTCAGGGCCATATGAATGGCAGACAGGTGGCTTCCCCCTAGCTTACCTAGAAAAAGGTAACAAAACAAAGTCATCAGAGAAAGTCTGCCTCACACATCCATGTACTACAACGATCGTACCGGTCATGTGAAGCTGGTGCAAGCGATGGTAGACCAAGGCAGCATCGCGGCAGCTCTTGCGGGCATCATCTTGGAGCATGCGGCTAGCACGCAGAGCTCCGGCTCGACTGGCCAGCCAGCGCCCCACCCACAGCCTCTGCAAGCACAGACGCAGAGCAGCCCACAGCACAGCACAAGCCAAGTCCAGCTGAGACGTTGGCAGAGGGCGACCCAGAGCCTTGAGGCACATCCATAAGTTCTGGGAGGCAGAGGCAAAGTCTCCCTGCCAAAAAGACATTTGGGGGAAATGTAATGAGAATTCCAAAGAATAAAGGCATTTGTCAAGGACCAACCATGGATTTCTCCGAGGAAAGTTAATTCACAGTCTACATCGTTTTACTGCTTATGTAGCTTTTTCACTGCTCTACAATGACATGCATAGGTTCCAGACAGTCGTATAAAGTGGCCTTCAGCTTAATAACAAAGAAGATTTGGTGATTAAAGGCACGGTGGAACCTTTCATGAGGGAGCAGTTAAAGTGAAGGCTTTTGGGGAAAATGATCAAACCTGAAACTAACAGTGCATCTCAATTAAAAGCTATAATTTGTATAACAATATAAAGAACTCTAAATATCATTTAAATAAACAGAGTTAGGGTTCAGGAGCACTACTCTTTCTAGACAATCAGAAAAAAGTACTTTGCTAATTAATGAAAATAACTCTCTATCTTATGTTCCAAAATCATTAGCCATGTTTCCATTCAGGAGCAGCACTATGGCCTTCCAGTTCCAAGGTTGCTGGTTTGAGCCTTGAGTTTTGACTAAAGTGTGCAGAGCTGCGGTTCTCCAGGAATGTCTGGTTTAAGTCTTGCATCACTAATAGATTAAGTTGATCATTAACTAAGGCATTGGTTTTTCATGCCTGACTTCGACTTGAACAGTTTTAATTCATGTCTGCTGCATGTGGAGGGACTCTTTGTTTACATTTTGGGCAATTAAAGTACGACTTATTTTAACATAATAAAATCTCCCCATCACTACAATGAAAAAAAAAACAAAAAACACGATTTTGGTAAAAATTGGAAGTATTCATCAAACTAGATTGTTGTAATTTTCTGCTCTTTCTAACACAACCATCTTATAACTTGTGACGAAAAACAAACATATAAACAACATATTAATATAACATTGAATTGTGGTTTAACTTTCATTGAAACTATGAAAATATTCAACAAGTGCTGGTCATACCCTGGCCAGGTCCAGGTCAGCCTGTTTCCGGTGTCTCCAGAAGAGCACAGACGACTCCGAGTGAGGTCTGGTCACTGGCTCTCCATAAACCAGCAGACGGATCAAAACCCCGGCGACCAGCACACCATTCAGCAGCCAAACCAACAGAGTGGGCAGCATCCAACCAAGCCAGCCCCACGAATCTGTTGAATGTAAAAATAAGTATAATTTGGTTGCTAATACAACTCTTTAAGGATTTCTACACATTTCAGTTTGTTAAAAATACACTTTTTGTCTGTAGTTTCTGAGCGATGTTACACTGTATCTTAGTTTTGTGTAAAAAGAGGGTATGCACATGCCCTCACAATACCCGGAGTCTTAGAGTGAGTGGAAAAAGGCCTTTTAATATGCCAACAATGAAGTGACCCAGTAAAAGCTGGAAATGGGGAAAGGCAGTTGTGCAATTGACTGCTAGAACTGATTTTCAAAAACACAATTCTTAAGGATAAATTACTTGAATCCAGGAGTGAGTCCTGGAATTGTGGTGCCTATATCATATTCATAGTGACTAAATCACTCGAAAATTAAATATTTACCTGTTGCAACTTAGGCCAAACATTATTTACACAGGACTAACAGTGTTCCCCTTCGACAAACACAATTATAGAACCTATCATAGTCAAGGTGTGCAGTACCTCCTTCCTCCACAGCGAGCATACTCCTTCCTGCAGAGTGCCCTGAGACGGAGGAGCCAGAACTGCTCCAGCCACCACAAAGCAGCGATGCCAACGGGTTAAAAGAAAGAAAGAGCAGAGTGAATGCGCACAAGGCCATTCGAGACCGGTCCAGCATCCCTCCAGCGCTTTCCACACCAGGCTGGCACAGAAACAGAGACGGACTTAGACCAGTTCAATACAAATGATTGAGAGAAACAATTAGGACTATAGTGAAAGTGGATTATAATTATAGATGTTACAGTTATCCATTTAACGAGAGAGTGAAAAAGAAGATGATCTCTGCTACCTTGCAGTCCTCCCCCATGGGACTGTCAGGCTCCGAATCGCTGCCATGGCTGGAGAAGGGGCCAATGGATTGAGGCGAGCCCACATCTGACGCTGGAGGAGTGGGGATTTCTGGCTTCACGTCCACCTCCATGGTCACCAGGTCCTTCAAAGTTTCTAAAATAACAATGAAAAAACGATTTGTAAACTTCTGTTTTGTTCTGGTTTTTCCACTAGAGGTCATACTTTCATAACATTAGCCAGCATTGTTTGCATAAACCAATTAATATGTTGCGATATTTTCAATCTCATAAAAATGGCCACACTTAAAAATCCACAGTATTTCACCAAATTCCCAACTAATTTTGAAAGTGCTTACTGTTCTTCTGCATAGACATTTTAAGCGTCATGTTCTCCTGTTTGAGTTTCTGGTTGGATTGCTGAAGATACCGAATGTAGTCAATGGCCTTCTTCAGCACAGCTGACTTGTTGAGCTGCAAGAGAAGATTCCTCTTAGAATGAAAGCAAAACGACGTTTCTCCTTGTAAGAAGAAGCATCTTCACCTTAGCTTCAGTGCCGGCCACGAGGTCTTTGAGCTCCACAATTTTGTCATTGATGGAGGAACGGTATCGTTTTTCAATGGCGTTGTGGGCGGTACGCTTCTCGCCCTTGTGTGGTAGAGCACCTGGTTTCCCGCTGATAGCAATGCGATTGATGGGAAGCTTTTCTGTGTCCACCACCAAAGGCACTGTTGTCAGGATGGTGCCTCCGCTCATTAGAGCCTGGGATAAGGGTAAGGTTTTGGTTATTTTTCCAAATTTTAAATAGAACTCTGGTTTTGCAATCTGTCAAAAAACTTCAAACTTCACACAGAGGTTAACAACAACCTTTAAAAATGCCCTGTTCAAAAGTACTAAATCGAATGAAGCCCAATGCTGTTAATTCAGATTACCCAAAAGCATAGCTCCGCCCTTAGTCTAAGGTGGTTATGTCCAAAATTTTACCAAATCCAATCAATGGAGCTGCGCTGTTGTAGGGAGTAAAGAAAGTAATAATGGTTATCATTTACTCTCACCAACTCCACACAGAAGATAACATCTGTATGACAAAAGGGGGTGTGGTCAGCAGTGACTAAGGATCATTGAATGGTACAAACGGCAAAACAAGTCATTTTTAAATGAAGCTGATTTTGAGTTTTACAGTGTTGAATCTAAAGAGATTAGGTTGAAATAAAACAAACATATATTACCTGAATTTCTATTGTTCAAATGTTTGCACATATCTTCATTTCATTTTATTGACAAATTAACGTCAAAGGGTTTTAAACTCTATTTTGGATTTTAATTTGAAATATTTTATTTTTAAACATTTAAAAATAAATTACACTCTTTTTCTTTTACACCATACAAAAGAATAAGATTTCTGAAACTAAAGCCCATGTACCTGTAGTGGGGTGCTCTGAATCGGCGCGGTGGACGTGGCCAGTGAAGTGATGCAGGGTGATGCCACTGTGGTCACCATGGAAACATCCGGCTTGAGAGTGGTGAGCAGTAGCGAGTCGGCCTTGATGAACTGTGGCTGTAATAAAACCTAAAGACACATAAGAGTAACATGCACAGAGTTATATTTATATTGAATAAAACTAAAAGTCTAACATTTCATTTGTAGAAAGCATGAGATACTAAGTCAGAAATGTATGTAAATAATTGGCGTATTGGTGGCAAGTAATTTTGCAAGTGGTCGTCCAATATTGGTGGAGTTGGTCGTCCTAGAACCAGAAGGTAGGTGGTTTGATCCCCTGGTGGAGTGTGTTTGGTGGTGGGCAGGAGTCCGTTGGCACAAAATGTCAGCCACGTTCTGTCACCACCAGTGTGTGAATGTGTAATGTTCTGAAAATTGTAAAAGCGATATAGAAATTTAACGCATCCTTCTTCTTATTATTATAATATTAAAGATTAAACAAACAGAATACATTTCTGAAATATTGGCACCCTTTGAGACCACAAGGTTATTATATTTTATAAAATCATAAAAAAAGTTTAAATCTCAACAAGAACATAATAGGAGCACTCACAGGTAGCTGCTGGACCTGGGGGGAGATGGTCTGAGTTGGGGGGCTTGAAGAGGTCAAGATTGGTGAAGCGGAGAGACTTTGCACCTGGGCCTGAATGGTCATTGGCTGAACACTCTGTGGAGAGCTGGGAACACCTGGGACTGGCTGAGGTGAGCTCTGCTGAGTGATGGCTGCAAGAATCAAACAGATCATAAGAATAAGAAATAAAGAGATATAAAAATGTTAATTTGAAATACATTTTGTATTTTTGAAATATAATAATATTTATTAATAATAATATGATATATATGCATCCTCTGGTCTGCGTTTGTCATTGCTTTTTGTTTCTAAATCTGTGTTTTACAGTATATTTTTATTGCACATACACATTTTAAAATATGCACAGTAACATTTATTTTCTTACATCTGTTTACCCTATTTTTAATATCTACGCAATAATACAATAACAACAAACAAAGAGCTTCATCTATCAAAAATCCAAATCCATCCCTAAAATTCATCAACAAAAATCAATTTTGCTACAAACCAATGAACCACGTTCCCTCAAAATGTCATCGTTCTATCAATATAAAACATTAGATACAATAAAAAACATGCAAAAGTTGTTTATAGTTAAGAATTTTTGTACATGACATACTTGAGCATTAATGGAACAGAGCTTTCTTAAAAAAAAACAAGCTACACCCATTTTGTGGTAATTCCATTAAAGTCATTCATTGATTGCTGTTTCAAAAACAAAAACATGAACGGACCAACAGGGAACTCTAGTGCTATTGCAAAAAGAAGACAAAAACACTGAAGACTTTTACTGCACCAGCATCGTCATGTGATCAATAAGAGCACCATGGATTGGTCCAAATGGATTTATGTCATTTTGCTTGAAATAATAGCTTGCGCTTGTCAGAATATTAACAGTAGTATTCATTCATTCATTCATTTTCATTCCCGCTTATTCCCTTACGGGGTCACGGGGGTCTGCCGGTGCCTATCTCCGGCACACATTGGGCGAGAGGCAGGGGTACACCCTGGACAGTTCGCCAGTCCATCACAGGGCAACATTCACACACATTCACACACATTCACACCCTAAGGGGAATTTAGCTTATTCAATTAACCTATCCGCATGTTTTTGGGGATTGTGGGGGAAACCGGAGCACCCGGAGGAAACCCACGCAAGCACAGGGAGAACATGCAAACTCCTTCCAGGAAGGTCACCGGCGAGCCTCGAACCGACAACCTTCTACCTGGAAGGCCACAGTGCTACCCACTGCGCCACTGTGCTTAACAGTAGTAAGTTTTGTAAAAAAAAACTGAGGCTAAAGGTGACTTATTATTGTGGAAACGCGATTTTTAAATTTGGTTAAGACAAAGTTTTTTTAAAACACACAAGGTTCAATTATTCATAGGAGAACACAATTCAGTCTGTGCTGTAGTATTCTCTTGGACATCGATTAGAAACCCTAACATCACATAAACGATGGGGAAAAACTACAGTGGAGCTCATGAACTCGTACACGAACAGAAGAGGTCACTGGGTTACACTGACGACAGCCTGCACATTGATCTAAGAACCTATTGTCATACCAACTCACAGCTTTTTGAAAAAGATCAAAGTCGAAGTTTTATGTAATCACAGTCATGCTCTGAACAGCCAACACTAACCACGCCTACTCCTCATGGACAACGTGTCATGTTTAAACATCACAAAACGAAAATAAACCTACACAATAACGGGGTGAAAGGTGAGTCGGACGTAGACAGTACATTATTAGCAACATTCACTTAAATCAACAACAAATCAAATTGAAAAATAGTTCGAATCTAGTTACATTTTAGAGTTCATTGTATTCTTGACGTAGTTTCTCTCTTCACACATGCAATGGCATCCTAAATGTACGTTAATGTTCTGATGAATAGGAATGAACTCTACAATTTGAATTAACTCTAAAAAAATTACAATTAAAATTACATTTTACTGTTAAATCTGCATCACACAGAACATTTTAAGATCTCAATGCTTTTTGAACGATTATGTTGATTTCATGCCACATTGTCTGGCATAAAACTCACTGGTATAGGTGTTCTGGTTCGAGAAGGTGACCACTGGTTGCGGTCCTTGAGGATTTACTGCCGAGCTGAAGAGAGTTTTCTGGATGCTCCCAAAACCTGGAGTAGTGGCGGCTGGAGGAGACGCGTGAAGGTTGGGAGAGGGAGTAGGCTGAGCTTTGGGCTGTGTGGTTTGAAGGGGCGCTGGGTTATTCGGGGTGGAGGTTGAAGCCTGTTGAAAGGTGGATGGAGGGAAAGTCTGCTCCTGGAGGGAGGATCCCCGGGTGATTGGGGGACCCAGCAATGCATCCAGGTGAGGACTGCTGCTGAGGATGGACGAGCTGTTAGCTGGAGGAGGAGGAGGTGGAGGAGGTGAGGGAGCGGTGGATTCCTGTACTGGTGGAGCAGGAAATGGACCAGTGTCGAACAAACCACCAAACTCCATGTCCTGATGGTGTATCAATTGGAGCATATCTGGAAACAGATGAAGAGAAAATAACTGAACAATGGGACAAAGGAAACTGATACTGACTAGGGGCCCTGTTTTTTTGAAAATGGTTATTTTACGGCCGTTACTCTGTTCATCCACAGGTGAACTCAGCATCATTTTCATGTCTTCAACTGCATTTTGTCTTCTTTGTTTATCTTATGATGGATGAAAGGAGGACTGCGTTGATGTTAACGGTTCCATCATGGCTTGTTCCCTGTTTGATGACTAAACAGAGGCACCTGTGTTTTTGCAAACGCAATACTGAATACTAATAAAAATTTTTAGAGTTGTAACTGACGGTCACCTATAGGTTTGATAAAGTCTTTATGGAGTTTTATTTGGTTTTTGCGTGTTTTTTTGTTTTGTTTTCTTCCAAAAACAGGCCAATAATTGCCAACACAACAAACTTAATTGATAAAAGTGAACAAAATAATTTGATAAAGTTTTGATTAACCTGACAACAAAAATAATCAAGTAATTACCATAAAAATCAACAATGATTTTAAGTACACAGCAATGTTTGGTTTAATTTTTAGCTTCAATTTCCCATCTCAGATTTTGATTCCGTTCTGAATATCTTCATTTTCTCTTTCTAAGTTTGCCTTTGCAATCCTGAAATTTACATTTGTCATTCTAGCACAAATCTACCATGTGGGTGGGGATAACAGTGATTTGTACTCATTGGCTACTATGATTTTGATTGGCAGGCCAATGAACCGGATGTACAAGTATTTCCAGAGTTTTATTCACCAGTGATCACCATTAATTTTAAGGATTGCATACTAGCTGAAATTGCGTATTAGCACAAAATTAATTCCATTAGTTACACATGTGGATGCTGCGTTTTTTTTGCATTTACAAAAAACCTGTGGAAATGCTCATTAACACCAAAATGAAAACAATTCAAGTCTTTTTCCTGTGCTAAAATTATGTTAATCTAGGCTTAGAATTTTCTTTTGCTCTCACAATCATATCTTTGTATTGATACAGAACAATCTGGGAGATTTTCCCCATCAGGTCTGATTCACTACAAAATATCCAGGAGTGTTATATTAAAAAAAAACCCAACTAATCTGGTGCATAGCCACACCTTTTAGCATAATGTGATTTTTAATTTTAGAAACATTATACAGTACACAATTGGTTTTATTCCACAAAATGAACAGTATAAACAGTACTGAGAGAGAGAGAGAGAGAGAGAGAGAGAGTGGGAGGGAGAGAGTATTTTCAGCACATGTGATCCAGCATAACATGAGACTGCTTCACCGCCAGTGTGTTTGTATGAGGTGATCGTGCTCCACCAATCAGAGCCTGAGGAGAGCAGTGTGACGAGAGAGGTTATAAGCGGACATAGAGAGATGAGTAGCGGGGTAACTATCGGTCAACTCTCACAGACACACACAACAGTACTGTGATGAATGTATTCAGGCAAGATCCAGCTATGGGAATTTTAAAAATTAAGATGACATTTTATCACAGTGTTTAAAAAAAAACTCCCTTCTTAAAAAGAAAAATATTTTTCAATCAATGTTTATCCATTTGCCTCTTGTCTATGGTTCTTAAACGTTTTTGTTACATTTAGACAATGACTTTTATTTATACATAGAAAAAAAACAAAGAAATGTCAAAAAACTTTTAAATGTTCTATAACTTTTTCCATCAACTTAGAGATGGGGAAAAATAAATGTTACATAAATAAATAACCAAAATCATCACTTTTGCAGTGCTTACATTCCAGTTATTAGGTTTGTATCAACACTGCTTTTTTTTTTTATCTGTGTCCCCTACAATTACTTTATTATATATATATTTTTCTTCGATAAAAATACAAATTTTCTATATGAGACTGAAATTTGTATTGAGGTAGTGAGGGTAAAAAAATACTGAGAAAAATAAAATAGGATTTTAGCTTAGAACATATAACGTGGACATTTGTGGGCTAAAAACGTTATACTGTTGTATTAATGATAATATTATTTTTATAATTGAGTCTCGTTTATGGGTCACCACGAACATGAGGACCACGAGTCACAACCGACAGTAACCTCACGTGACGTCACCATCTCAGTCCTTAATGCATCTGCTGCTGCACAAAAACTCAGTCTACAACCTGATGCCATACTGACTTTATATTAACTATAAAAGGGTCAAGTAAAGAAAATCATGCTAGCCACGAGAGATGGGCAGAATAGGTACAGGGTAACAAACGGAAAGCTCAGGTTTCCATTAAACCTGCAGGCACACAGCCCATGATTAGTCAAAGTAATCAAGTTTTAGCAAATGTGGAACACAAACAGTTGTTCTCGTACAACCGTGGGGCTTTTATGACAAAAACAGTAAACATATATATGAAAGACTGTGTGTTGTGTACAAAAATAGCAGAATAGGTGTGGCTGACAGTTATTATTCTGAAAAAGTGTCTGACAGCTCTTTTAATCCACGTTAAAGAGGACCACCAATGCAAACCAACACTTCACTTTTGCACCACAGTTGTACTTGTATAAATACATTATAGATCCGACTGAAAAAACGAACTTGATCACTTGACAAATGAGAGGAATTCTCACCATCGATGTCATTGAGCAAAGCCGTGTCGATTTCGCTCGGGTCGTGTAAAGACAAACTGGAATCCAGGGTGTCCAGAGACGGGTCGTCAAATGATATATTCATCGTCCTGTTGGTTAACCGACGTTAATTGTAAGAACACTTAATGTATTATTCCATGTAAACTATGCTTGTCTTGCGCCTATCAGACGATTAAACGTCCCGGGAAACATTTTGGTATGAGTTCTAAAATATAGGTGGGTTTGATATTTGCATTAAGTTCCCGTTGGTGTTGATTCTAACCACTAGCTGCTCTCGTTCACGTCCATACTCCAGCACAACGCAAAGTTGACTTCGGAGTTTGCTTGGTACGCTAACATGCTAACACACCCCATGCAAGACAGCGAACACTACGAGTGGGATTGAGGCGCTGATTGGAGCGATCTGAGTGACTGACACTGGCAATGGCCAATCAGAACTTACACACTGGTTAGTTGCGATTGCTTTTAGGTGGTAATTTTCGGTCTTGAAACATTTGAACTATTTCTGGTATCATTTGTTTAAGCGAACAGTTTATTAAATTAATTCATACGGCCTTCATTCAATTCTTTTATTTTCTAATATTTTATTTTAATACATATTTAATAAATGTTCATAAGCGTATTTTGTCCTTTCTGTTCTGCCTGTTTCACAAACGTTTGGTGGAATTTAAAGCCATCCGTATTGATAATATAAAAGATAATGATTTATGGTTATGGAACATTAAAATAAATATAGCTGTTTACAGATGTTTTTGAAACCTTTATTATTTAGTTAGTATTCAGAGAATACTGGGTGTATTCTGGGAGAATAATGAGTGCTCAAAATCAATGAATAAATGAAAAATATTGGTGCCTCACTTTTGTTTACAAAGCAACGGCGTGGTGTAAAATTCAGGGGGCTTGTCTCAGTGAGCCTATCGGAGTCAAGCAGGGGCGGGATAACATCCAGCAAGTTTGTCTGAGCCGTAGCAATGACTCCGCCTGTAGAACCAGAGAGTTAAACCAATAGGGAGGCAATAAATGAGTGGGGTGATCTGACGTCACACTTGTGGCAGAACGATTACATCATGTAATGCAACTATTATTGAAAATAATATTAATTTATATAAAAAGAGATTTATTAAAATAATGGAATTTTTATATTTTTAATCAAATTTCATTAAAAAAACGTTTGTATGCAAACCATAAGCTATGTTCCCAGGTTTGGAAAGCATTGAATGTAAAATAGTATTCATTGATCTGACATGATATTTTATTCATATCAGTTCTTGGAGTGTAAATTAGTCATATATTTACGTTATATGTCAGTGAACTTGTGTATTGAGCGATAACAACAATCAGGTGAAAAGTGTGTCAATGACCTAGAGTAACACTGGGACTGTCTGTGAAGAGGAAGCCAGTCTCAGATATGGAATTTACACCAAAAATGAACCTTCATAGTTGAAAAAGTTTCATGCTTTTGACTCAATAAAGTAATAATTATTTAAAGTTGAGTGTGATTTAAAAAATATTCTAAAAACTGTTTCCCATCAGATATAAAAATTTAAGTTGAGAATGATCCTGCACCATCAAACTTGAATTAAATTTAAAGAGAGTTATGAATTAAGAGAATCAATTAGGTAAATACGTGCAAGACACCTGTACTTCCTTCTTCTTAAGCATGTGACAGTACTACTTGTAAATGATGCCTTGTGGTCGTTTTGACGATGAGTACAGGTACTACATTTTAATATAAACGTACTTAACAGCCGTTAGAAGAGTGCTCCATATAATTTAGTCATATAGAGGCACACATTCTTTTAATTATTTCAGGAATGTATTCAGATAACTTTTCTAGCTTAGAAATATGGATCTGGTATTCATTAGATAAAACACTAGGTGCCTGAAACTGATCCTTGTGGTACTCAATTTTTCACTACTGTTAGATGCAGTGTGTCTAAGTTTATATTTACAAATGTACATTTTTTCAGACAGTTTTGAGTTAAACCGTCTTAGATGACATAGAATGTCTGTGTATTTTTTTTATTCCCTTCATAGATTTGGGTGATCTATTGTATTGAAAGCAGCAATGACATCAAGCAGAGCTAAAAAAAAAGACACATTCTCTTTGTCAGAAGCAGAAATGGTAATTTGGGTTTCCTCAATTGGATATTCAAATGTAAGAGTCCATGAATGAAAGTAACGTGTTAAATGTGGAGGACATATCATGCTAGAACATGTCGCATGTGACTGTAAAATATTAAAACATTCAATATTAAGGTAAAACATTTTAAATTATTTATAAAAACAGATTAAAAGTGTTGATTGGCTGTGAAAGAAGGAAATTAGTCCTAGAAAATATCCGGAAGAAAGAAAAAAAATTAACTTCCATAAAAAACCAAGAAGGAGAATGAGCGGACAACACCATAGATATGTATTTTTTAACTGTGAGAAAATAAAATCAACACTTTTAAACTGATGTCTCTACACACATAATAAATTAAATGAATTTAATTGGTTTGTTTTGTATATTTCAGATTATGTAAAACGAACATGGTTTTCTTATGTTCCAAGATTATGTTAATGAACTAAATCCGATCATTAACATTTTGTTTTTTTAAAAGATCAAAACAATTTGAATGTGCTTCAGATAAAAAATAATAAACTAACAGTTTAAATTGTTAACATTACAATGAAAGGTTTAGTTCAGTGAGAAAAAAATACATATCTAAAGCACAATTTAAAACTTCCCTCATCATCACCTTGTTCAGATTTTATGTAATTTCTCTCCCATATACAAATACTCCCATTTTGAAAATAACAACATTTTAATTTAAATCCTTGAAATGAAAAGATTATAATAAAAAAACAACGAAAGAATTGCAATAAGCATATTAATCAATTTAATAAAATAGTCTGGATTAAACAAATCTTGACAGTGAGAAACTTCATTATTCTTAAACACATTATGAGATAAATAATCAAAATAATTAAGACGTTCCATGTCGACATTCATGCACTGCACTCATTTAATCCCAGATGAAAGCACAGCTCTTTAGGTTTACTCTTTTTTTATACGTTTCATTAGCAGGATAGAATCTGAAAACATATTAACAAATGTTATTGTAACATATTCCTTATCTTCTATTCAGAAAAAAACATTTGCTCTTAAAATACATTTTCTGATCAGCAGAAGTACTGACATTCATAGAAGTACTGTCTGTTAAGAAACACTGTAGATATTCATTCATATCTAATGCTCTTTGTTTCATCCCCTCCCAACCACAGACACCTATCTTTAGGTTTTGAAGTTCATTTGATCAAAAAGATTAAATAATCAATCGACCCGAAGGCGAGGCTTTCTGCAAGCTTTTAAAGGGATCAGTGAGACAACAACTGCTTACGAACCTGGAATGAAAAACAAGCATCTCACAAATCCCTGACTCACACAACATTTCATTACAAATCCAAAAAAAGAGTGCATCTTAATATTCTGTACATGTATAGCTGTGGATACATATTTTACACGTACCATTCATATTAAACTTGGCTTGATCTAGACAATCATAAAGGGGAAAAAAATGTTATTTCTGCAGAAAAATTGTCACATTTTGTTTTAATTGGAATGTAGCTTGGAATTTATAAAAAAAAAATGAATGAAACATTACATAAAAGAAAAAAAACACTACTCACAAATGTGAATTAATTAGCTGCTAATTAAGCTTATAAGTCTTGATTTGATCAGAGAACAACAATAATACTGATTAATTTGATATTTAAGTAAGAAAAAAAAGTCTTGTTGTAAATGTTTTTTTCTTAAGTTGAGTTTTCTCTAGAATTTTTCAGAGGCTGACAATGACAGTGTTGAAAGTCAATTATTTTTGCTCATTTGTTCAGAATAATATACTGGTGTCATGAAATTGACCAAATTCTTTGTTGGTTGACATCTTCAATAAAATCAAATAAAGCATTGAAGTTTATTAGACATTACATTTTATCAACGTAAAATACTAAATATTTGTACACATTTCTTCTGACTGTGGTATGACGTTAAAAAAAAGGGACAGAGTAAAATTCTCATAACTATATTTGATGCCGAAATGCCTTTTATACATGTAATAACAATGAACGGATAAACAAACTGTAATGATTCAATCTTTGGTTATTTGCATTTTATTCTACAGTTGTGGTCTTCATTTCTATATTGGAATTTTAGGACAAACAAATGGCTACAGTTTTACCTGCACTGAAACTGCTCTTCAGAATGTATTGTGGGAGTTATAACAAATATGCAAATTGTGATGTGTTGGGAAAACCTCATAGGATTTGCTTCATGCATCACCACACATTTGTTTCTTTATAAAATAAGGAGTGACATTGACAATCATATTAATCCCTTTCACACCTGTGGTCATCCCTGGTAAATTACAGAAAAATAACCACTAAGGGAACATGGTTAAAGTTGCATTGTTAATGTTTCATTTTAAATGACTTGTTTGCTATCAATATCACTTTAACGTTACTAATGGTTTCCTTTTGAAACTACATTGATAAGTGTTAACTCACCAACCGAAATGTTTGAATCCAGCAGATAGACGTGCATTTGTGAAAAAATGGGCCTCTCTCAGGAGCTCAGTGCAGTCAGCTTCTAAATATCAACCACCAGGGATGTTTTAACAAAGTAAAAACTTTGGTGAACTACAGCAAGAAAAATTGGTAGGTCAAGGAATAGTTTTAAAATTGTTTTTGTTTCTCAATAAAAGGTTTACAGCTGTTTTCCAGCTTTTCCACATAGTTTGTAACTCTATGAAACACATTGCAGCATTTTTGTATTGAGATATATAGCATCAGCTAATAACTGTATTGTGTCTGATAGTGAAGGAGGATTACAAGGTAAGGGCCATTTTCAGAGCAGTACTTGGTCCTGTGATTCCAGTGAAAAAACTTGTATTTTTTAGCATACCATAATGTTTTGGAGAATTCCAAGCTCCTAACTGTTTGTGGGAATAGTTTGGGGATGGCCCAAACAAAGCAAGGCTCTTAGTGACATGAATGAGCAGGTTTGGTGTGGACAAACTGTCTGACACAGAGTCCTGACTTTTGTTCTCCAAACTTTTTGTGCACCAAGGAACTGTTTAATGTGGCCAATTGCAAGTTTTCGAGTTGTAACCAAGGTTTTTTTAGTCATTTTCACTAGATTAAGAAACACACACTCGTTTCTTGTTGCACTAGGCATCTCAAGATGAACACACAATAGAATCTTGTTATTTTTAAAAATAAAATATATTCCAGTTTCCTAAAATCCCCAAAAATTATACATTATTAAGTATTTATTCTTTTAGTCCTGTAGCCCAAGGTCAGTCCATACATAGAACATCTTTGGAGTGAATTTGTTTAAAAAATAAGTGCTTCAGGCCTCAAACATCAGTGTGCCTCACCAAGTAACTTCTAGAAGAAGTTTGCATCACTTCCCAACTTCAACCCCTTTTCTCTCCCAAATCACTTCTGAACCCCATACAATCCTATCCATAATAATAAAGATTCTTTATTAAAATATATATATGTTTTAAACTTGGAATGTAATTTCTGCTGTGAGCAGGTTATTCATTTCTAGTGTTTCCAGAGCGCTTTACCAGTAATTTACCAGTACTCAAGTGTGAAAGGGGCTAATTTGGTACCATTCTGGGCTTTGGGTAGACATTGCATAGTCTTTCCAATGGAAATCGAGGGAATTCACATTATTAGTTTAGAAATCAAGATGTAACTAAGAGAATCGCCGTTTTGAAAAACTTTACCACTGGGTGCATTTAGTTCTGATGTAAGCAGAAGTATCACTCTCACAGTGCTCTGTGTTGGACGGCTCTGGATGCTGTAAGGGAAGGATCAGTAGAACCTTAGAAGCTGCTGGAAGAAAAATGGCTGCCGTAGTTTCTCTACAAAGTGAACAGGTTGTCGTCCTCAGTGGTGTTTATTTTCCTCCGGCTGCTACTAGAGGTGTTGATGGGGCCTCTGCTGTCTGTGGAGGGCGGAGATGGAGAAGCGTTGTCTGCCGTCTTAGCCCGTTCCTCTAAAAACTTGTCAAAGTCTGATGAGACAACGATGAGATATTGATAAATATTTTGAAACTCTGTACCTTCTCTGTAACTCTGTACCTATTCTGTACCTTCACTTGTGACTCCTTCCTCGACCTCTTCTCCTTTCTGCTTAAGGAATAAAATAACAGGATTATTTGCACAATAAAAGAAGCCACATTAATTTCTCGAATCACCACTTCAGCATTTATTTTCATGTGTTGCTGATGACTAGCTTAAGGATTATGTTATCGTTCCCACAAAGTACAATGTATACATGTCATTTCTTTAATAATTCCGTTTCAAAGGCTTCAGAATTCTTTACCTGTTACCTCTTTGTCCTGCCACTCCCTGGCCAGAGGCAATTTATTCTGGTAAAGCATTTCTGCAACCGATGTTGAGATGAAAACTCTGAAGTACATTACCACTGGAACTCAGGGAGGTTTCAGAATTGGGTGTTTAAATCTAAACTGAAGACGCATCTTTTTAAAGTAGCCTTTGCATAAGCCAGGGACAATGGATGAGGTGCCTGCTAATTTAGTTTATTGCATAATGTAATTGATTTTGTTGCAATTTCCATTTTCTTTATGTGTTATTGTTGATTTAATGTGTTTTATGTTCAATCTATTGGTTGTGGTGTGTGCACTTTTATAAATAAAATTGATTGATTGATTGAAATTGAGATTTACCATCTCCTTCTCGTAGAAATTGGTTAAAGCTGACAACTACATTAGGATGCATTTACATTTTTGGACCTTAGACTTTCCTGGAAAATTCTGAAACCATTACTGTAGGTGTTTCCCCAACAATGCTCAGTCATCCATTACCTTTGGGTAATAACAACAATAATGACATTTATAGTACAATTAGTTGATTATTGTAATGAACACAACCAACTCTATTAGACATAAGTAGACGCTTCGTCAGCAAAGATTGGGAAACCCTAAAACTTACTATTGAGCTCCTCCTTGTACATTAAACCTGCAGTGAACTCATCCTCAAGCACTGTGGATTAGTCACAAGAGACTGACCAGCATATGGTGAACATGTAAAACGATGGATGTTAATGAGTAATTAGTCAAAACTGAACTGAAATGAAAACAAGAGCGAGCTTGTGTGAATGCGACCAAGAGACCAATGATGAGATGACAGAGAAACAGAGAGAGAAAGAAATCAAGTCTCACCACATCAGCACACAGCCATTCCTCAATGTCATCCATGACAGAGGACTGCGAGACCGGGATCTATGGAGCAAAGCCACCAGAAAAAGAGTCCCGAAGGAACACACACATAAACAGCCCCGACAAGAACACAAACCACAGAGATCAACTCAAGGTCTCTTCAGGTCAAAGAAACAGGTAAAGAAAAATGCTGAAGTTCTAGAGTAAATCTCACAGTTATTCGGGGCATCCACACAAATTAGTAAAAGCAAATGTGTCACGTTTTATTTGCAAGACTGTGCCCGTGCATTTACAAAGTATGCACACTTCTAGGAAGATTGGGTGAAATTTACACTTACCCCCTTAGCCCTTGAAAGGGAGGGTTAAGGGCAAAGACTGAAAATACAGCCTTAAGAATCAGGTCAAGTTTAGTGGTTAGTTTATTTTTGACCTATTGACAATGCCATTCATCTTTCTGATTCAAGCATGTTGCCATAAAACGTAGCATCTGAATTGGTACGGTGTTATTCAGGTGAAATATTAGCTGATTTGTCTTCTAAACATTCTTGGTCAGCTTTTTATCCGAACTGGGGAGAGTAGAGCTAAGTCATTACAAGCTGAGTCACTGTGGCGTTAGTTAGTCTTGCATCTTGCAATGGTTTCCTCCAGATACTCTGGTCTCTAAATTCCCTTTGGTAATGAATGAACTTGTGACCTCTTCAGGGTGCAACCCGTTGTTCTCCAACTGTGAGCTGGAGATGTACCACCAGAACCCTGTCACCCTAACCAGAGTGGCTCAAGAAAATGGATGGAGTCTATGGGATGTACATGGGACAGCGCTTTGATCCCAGATGTATGCTCTCTTAATCGTATTCTCACATAAACCTTCTCTTGCTGTTACAGTCACAGAATCATTCACATGCACATTCAAAAGCTGGAGAAGCATTGATGCACATGCTGGGAGAGTAAAAATGAAAAGAAAATGAAAAAGAGATTCAGTGTGTGTGTGAGGAGGAGGGGGTGGATGTGACGAGTGAAAATAAACATACAGAGATGCGCCTGGATAAACAACTCAAGAATCAAGCTCCCTCTACAGCTCTAATGTGAAATGGATCTTTTTCAGACTTTTTTTCAATTCTATAAAAATGTTTAACGTCTTTATATTTAATCATTTGAAATCACAAATGTTTATTCAACAAGCTACTTTAGAGTCTGTTCTGTGTGATTATAATCAAATTCACCAAGTAGGAATTACCGGTAGTTGTTAAAAATTAGATCGTTTAACTTTCCATATTTGATTTTAAAAAGGGGGTTTCAAAATAAGACAATAACCAACAATCATGAAGATATGTTTGCCTAAGGTCTGCCATCCACTGGCAACCCAACAATGGTAAAGTTCAATTGAGTTACACAGGTTTACAGTCATTATAGGTTGATTTTAAACAGACAATAAAGATAGGGATTATTTCCAGTTCATGCCTGATATGAAAGCAAAAATGAGCACTATTGGCATCATTCTGAGCATTACATATGATCCACTAAAGTCAATCGGAAGAAATGATTGTTTGGATAATGATGCAGCCAGTGCCATCATGAACAAACGGCCAAAAAATTAGGTCAACGGCACACAAAAATGTATTTTCCTTTATACTAGATTGCGTTCAGTTCATTCTTTACCCAATATAATGATAGAGTTGACCCCTAAAATGCTCAATAACACAGTTGAAGTCTTTGTACAGCCTACTGTTCAATGAGGCGGCTTCTTTTTACTGGTACTTCATTTTATTTTAAGGGGAAAATGCAACGAAACTGAAATCAGAATTCTAGAAGCTATCTGATATCATATGCTAAGCTTGTTAATCAGTTTGAAGGCAGACATTAGAGTGCTGATGGGAGGGGCATGGAGCATGAGAACTTGACTGTTGATGGATTTTGTGGAAAACACATGCCTTTTGTGGATCTTTGATGTTTATTCTCTCTAAAGGGAAACCTGAAAAAAAAAACTTTGTGCGGTTTTAAACTTAGTTTTCTCACGATCCTGAGATAACTTGCATTGTTAGGATTATGACTCAATCCAACATAAAAAAGTTTTCTCGTGATAACTTATTTCTCTTGATTTTGACCCCAAATCAAATTCAGAATTCAAATTTACTACATTTGTGAATGTTTCACGTGGAGATTGTGTATGCCAGTTGTGTCTGTGGTATGAACATCGTCCAAGATCGGGACATAACAATATACCGGTACTTACTGGCTCATTCATCACCAATGTTCAAACAGCTTACGTCTATTAATAATCTGCGAATGATTTGTGCTGCACTCCTTTTTTACAGTGTTCTGCATCAGAAGGTTTGTAACCTTCAACACAATTTTGTTCAAGTGAAATAAACTTGAACAATAAACATAAACTTATCTCTCTCCTTTTCTTTGGCATGATTAGTGGACAGTAAGGAATGGAATGGAATGGAGCAACATGGGGAGATGAAGGAACAATGAATCTGGTGAAATCCTCACCATTCCTTGGGTGATGAGCCAGCTGTCTATGGGCTCCAACTCAGCATTATTGAGCTGAATCAACAACAAAAAACACCTTAAACACGACAAAAAATGCAGAAACTAAAAAAAAAAAGACCCTTCCAAAAACCTCAAAGATTTACATCCTGCCATGAGGAGGCCTGAATGAAGTGATGGTGTTCAAAGCAAGAGAAAGTCACTTTCAGTCAGTGAACTGAGGTGGATGGGGTGGAAAACAAACAAATAAAGAGATGTGTAAACTTTGACCCATGGTCTGATGCCTAATGCATGGGAGATCATTGTGCAAGATTGTACATGTCTGGTACTAGTGATATCTGTCTGGAATGATCTCCTAATATAACTCCTGGAGGTTGCATCATGACCGTTAAAGTAAAGTTCACTTTAGAGCAAGAATCAGCACTCAGAATCAGTGTGAGACATAAATTAAGGTGTGTTTTGTGGGGTCCTCAATGTAAATCTACATTGTTAGTCAATTGGGGCATTGCAATGGTGATACCTAAAAAAAAAAAAAAAAAAAAAAACATTTTTAAGGGTCATTGGGAGACATTTTGTTGAATAAACTTCTTTTATTAAATTTAGGCTTTCATTAAGTTAATACAAACCGTTAATTGGATAAAATCCTTGGTAATAGCGCCTCTGAAAAGCCGGTTAAATATAAATGCACCAATTAGTCTAGATGGTGACTGAAAGAACTTTTTACAGTATTTATAATTAGATGTTATTTGGTGTATTGTGTGCTACTGATGAGAATTTGTCACTTTATGTGATCTTTTTTTGTAGTAATAATAAGTTGTATGTATTTTTTAATAACCTGTATAAATGGTTGACCCTGATAAGTGACTGCATTAACTTCAAAATGCCTAGCTAGCTAGCCAACAAAAAATGTAATAGAAATATTTTGTACATGCCAGTGCACATACAACCAGAATGTCCATAGATGTTGATCACTTTAATATCCTAGAAAAATCCCTCTTGTAAGTATAACCAGACATTGAAGCCTTGTAACTTTGTTTTGTGTACTTTCCTGGTGTTGAAATCAGTAATTTCCAATTCATTTTAGCGATTCTGTGTAATCATCTGAATAACTGTTCCTCATTATCACTTGTCATGCCCGATCTTGATATGTTGGGAAGCACGTTAATGCATACCCTTTCACCAAAAAGGTTCATGCAGCAACTCATCTGTGTCCATACAATATTTACTGTGTTTACAATGTCACTAATCCAGGAAAACGTTTATTCTGGGATTCATCCCTGAGCACCCTTCATTACCATGTCTACAGATGCAGAATTAAACTCACCCCGGTGGAATTCTGCTGTCTAATGTCCAAAGCTGAAGCCAGGCCCCCTAGAGCCTGAGGTTCCTCATATTTAACACTGAAAAAAGACAAAAATAATAGTCAAAGAACTTGATTATCAAACCACTCCAGAGATTAGAGAATATTTGATCCTCACTTTTTGCGCTGGTCGGCTAGAGAGCTGGATCTGGTATGAGCAAACATGTCGAAGTCGTCCTGAGGGTTATGAGAGGACAGAGAGCCAAGTGTCCCGCTGATGCTTCTTGCTCCTACATCTACTCAAAAGACCAATAATGCCATCAATGGAGTCTGCTGCTTAAACTCCCCTTGTCTTTATTGATGTAAAAGACCTCCTTACCAAGTCCTGCAAGCTGTGTGGAGAGAGAAGCTGTGTTCGCACTTGGTGGGGTCTGTAAAGAGGATGTGTTTGAGTGTGAGGGTGTAGTGCTGATGCGAGGAGTGACCACCGCTGGAGAACAAGGGCCAAGATCAATCAGATTATCTTCTTCCGAGGCCTCATTCAGCACCTGTTCACACGCACCAACAAAAAATACACATTAAATATTCAAATAAATATTGACAGCACAACAAAACAATATGCTTCTAGATCAAATCCCAGCAGAAAACCCCATGTATAAGCTCAACCAGGTTTGTTCTGGGTAAACCAGTTTCATTCCTCTGTCTACAAACCTGCTTTTGATTGATAAGTGGCCTTGAGATTATTTTTATTTTACTACCCCTGACTTTCAGGGGTCTGAGTGAAAACTGCTAAGTTGAAATAAAACAATATTTTTTTTTCAAATGGTTCAAAATACTGCACTTACTTTTATATTTTATAAATTATACAACTACTAAAATGTATATTTCACCAAATTGGTAATAGGAATGGTAATCGACATGGTTAGAAGTTCTTTGATGTTATAGAGGACATATAATTGTAATGCAATTGAATCTTTTTCTGCAGGAAAAATTACATTTCTGATGCTGGGTGAATACAATTGTATATCCCATCTCTAAAATCTATGTAGTATTTTTAAGAAAAGTCATCTGAGCTGCCTGTACCTGTCCCCGGAGACCCCAGACAGGTTCCTGGTCAATCACAGCATAACAATCAACCACTTAATTTAAAACTGAACTCCACTATAGAAATAAAAACGTTAAAAAAAAAAAAAAAAAAAAAAAACTCTTACTCCTAAACTCTAGACACTGTAAACAAACAATAGCTGCATTTAGATTGTGAAATGAATTGAGCATGCACTTTGGCGGTTATCAAAGTGCTTTTTTAAATTGTAAATGAACATAAACTCATACTATATGAATGTGAACAAAAGTGTATTTGTCATTTTTTAACCATTTCATGTTTGCATTCGGATAAAAAGTTCCATTATTTTGGGACAATCTTGTGTTCCGTGGTTTTTGGGACAATCTCTGTTTGGTTTTGCTCTTCTCTTGGGAAATTTTATACTCCCCATTTGTTTTTTGTTGTGACAGTTGCCTTTTTTTAGAATAACAGGAAAGTGACGGGAAAGGAGGCAGAGAGAGAAAGCTTGGGATTCTAACCCTCCATCGCCCTATGTACATACATATCCTGCATGCTAGCCACTCCGCCACAGCGCAGGACACACTCCTCTTTTGTTAATAACATTCTGACGCTACAGGCAGGTGGGTTTAATAATTTTGGAGACAAATGTTCTCAAGATTGATGCGAAAAGGCTTGAAGAAACACAAGTCTGAAAACCTTACAAGGTCACAGCTTCACACAACAACATAAATGCAGCTAAACAGGTTGTAACTTATGGCACATAACAGACATAAGAAAGACAGAGCACTTATACTTGCCTGTGCCAGCTAAGCACCATGTGAATGAATTCAAAGTACAAAAACATGAGCATGCAGTTAACATCAGCCCACGACATGCAAGAAGCGTACAAATAACAATGGCATTCTCAAAGGTACTAATATATATATAAAAAAGAGAAGCAAAAATTAAACTTACCCCGTTATTTTGAGCAGCCCGGCCTGCCCTGTATCTCTCGTACCTGTGTAATAAAAGAATGCTCAATCTCACAAAACATCAAGTGAAGCCTCAGGACTCCTGCTAGATATAAAAAAAACTGGCAGGAATATTTCCTCACCTCTCATAGCGAAGGAACATGTTATTTAGGTCATCATTAACATGGAGAAGCTCTTCAGTCACTTCTTCGTTGGAGACTCGAGATATGAGCTCAACGATCCTTTGCTGCATGGCTCGACATGTACGATTCAGCTCCTGAGAAACATAGCAATGAGCTTGTCTGCTCCTTCTCCATTTTTTTATTGCTCATTTCAAATTCAAACTGAAAGTTTAACAGATTTCATAGCAAATGTATTGTTGCAACATTTGGTGCCCTGGTTCATAGACATGTATTCTCTATCATCAGTCTTTATGATACACAGGACGTAAACAATATGATATTTTCAGAGACATAAATGCATTGAACATTTTTTAGAAAAAATGTATTGTCTGTAACATTTAATTGTGGGTAAAATTTAAATTCTATCTTTTGTTCGGATTTCTGACTTTCTGAGTCAGAAATTACTTTATCTTTGTCCTACAAGATGTCTATAACTAAACGTTTTTTTTTATTATTCATGAGTCTGACCTCTATTATCCTATGAGAAGATGCTGCGTATTAATTATTACTGATGCCTAACTCTTAACATTTCTGATCAAGCATCAAATCCGCGCAGTAGTTTGGAATTCAGAATGGTTCACATGAGTTGTTTCTGCGGTGCATGGCTTTCCCTGTGATGAAGTCAGAGCTAAACTCTATATTCAAGCAGCTGAGTTAGCAACCCACAACCGACACGTAAAAACTTTGTATTTGAAGCAAGTAATTTCCTCGAGAAAGCTAAGAAAACTAGAGAATGTGTGACCTGGACTTTGCAAATAAACGCAGTTCGGAATGCGGTCACGATTGGGGTTACGATCCCACTTCAGTGCAGTTATGGGTGCGTTTTATTGGCTGTTTTTATAATTTTAAGAAGGAAATCTCAGACCTGGAGTAAATCGAAGTCAGAGTCATCTTCCTGGCCTGGCACCATCTCGGTCAGCATCTCTGACATCACTTTAATATTTCCACGAACAACGTCCAGCTCGCTTCTCAGCCTTGCAATCTGTACAAAGGAACAAAATAGCTTCTGATTACTCTCTTCTGGTGGATTCATTTAAAATATATAACAAAGGCACAAACATGGGGACTAAATTACCACAAAACTATAAAAGGTGCATTTAATGGTTTCGTTATTTAAACATCTGCTGCCACATTTTTCCACATCACAGAAATGGAGTAATTATCGAAGCGATATCATTCACAAAAAATGTGTTTCAATCTAAAAGTTCATGTCTCAATCTGCAAATATGTCTCTAGTTTTGCTAATGGGATTCAGTCTCCTCGTTGGCTGTTCCTGCCAACAGGTGGAGCTAGTTCTCTGGTGTGCAGTACATTCACGTGTTGAACACACAACCAGGATCTTGATGCACTTACGAATCAAGAGACATATTCGCAAATCGAAAGACACGCTTGTAAATTTGCAGATCAAGATACGCATTTCCAGATTGGAAAACGTATTTGTAAATACGATTGTTAAAAGAATTTAACCACCCCTTTAACTTCCTTTAAGTGCTTTCCAGTGATTTCTGTAACCTGTTCTGGGTTTGCAGTGATTGGTCCTGGAGGAGCAGGCATTTGAACGGGGGTGAACTCTGATACTACAGCGGTTGGAGGTTTGGGCCCTGTCTGAGATGTCGGCCTGGGCTGTGTGGGTGCTTTGTACTTGTGTGTTCCAGGATCTACTTCCGGCACACCCTGAAATGAGAAAAGAAAACATATGAAACTGGGTGTTTTATATAACATAGTCTTGATCCTCTGATAGCCCCATTTAAAAAAAAAAAAAAAAAAAGCGTTATTTTGCAAAAAGGTGAATCTGTACTGGTTTATTTTTAAGTAAAAACTCCATGAAACAAAATAAACATGGTTTGAATTTAATTTATGGAGAATGTATGATTATATTGTGTGTTCCTCACCCGTAGTGGTGTATGGATGGGTGATAAAGCATCCAAATCTGCCATAGGAAACTCAATCCCTTTCCTCTTCAGGTCCTCATAGATGTGCACCACCCCGTTGAGGTCCGGACTGCTCCTAAAGGCATCTGCCCAGGCCTGGGGCAAAACACAATTTGTACAATGAGCCAAAATCCTCCATAGAACATTTAAACACCTTAAAAATAACCTAAATGTATCGAGTATATTTACAGAGTGACCAAATTAATGTTCAAATGAATTATTCACAATTATCTGAGTAGAGTGGGTTTTATTTTCTGTGTTTGTACTTTTTATAGTCAAATGTTCAGCTGATCTCAACATCATTGAATGTGTCTGAATCACATTAAAGGATCTAGAAGAATTGCAGCTTTGTGGACACATCAAATATTGATTTGAGTTCTCTTTTGTTCATTCACTGCAGTTTTCATTGATGACAATATATGTTTAAAGCTTCCATTTTTGTTTACAACATGTTTTCCTGCATAAAACGTTTTATACCGTACTGTAAATAAGGCCACTGGCCTCACCTGAATCAGTGAGAGCACTTTCTCTTGAACTATACTAGGAGGGTTGTTTTTAGGGAAGATGATCTTCACCATCACTCCTTCAATGAACTCTCTGTTGGCCACATGGACATGGAAACGGTGGCCACAGTTCTTCACACAAGTCTCCAGCACCTACATAAAATGTGAGAAACTGTGATTGTTGATCATTCAAGTGGAAGCACAAAACACCTTCTATTAGCAGCTAAAGTAGTGATGGCAAGGAGAAAACTTAAAAACAGTTAAGAAAAAAGTTAAACTGTACAAATGTTCAGCCAAAACACACACTTCTTTCATAAAGTATAAAGTATTTTTTCAGATGTCCCTTCACTCACAGTAAGAGCCAACATCACTTCACGGAAGTTTCTGTTGCCATTGAGTCTCTTTTTAACCGCTCGCATTGCATCCTTGGGCCTGTTGGAAAAAAAAAAAAAGAGTTCAGGTATGGTAACAATTTGAGCAAGAATAGCTAAATAAGCTCATAGAAACCTCTGCACGTACACCAATCACACCGGCTGTTTAGAATTAAGTAAGAATTAAACAACACGCCTATTGTTTGATTTTGATTTCAAATAGACTGAAAATTAGAATAGCTTTGATACAAAATTTGCAAGGTAATTCAAATTAAAATTTGAGAAAAGCACAATCGTCTTTTAGCTTCATTTTACAGAGCCCAAATCGCTGCCATCATTGCCATCGAGTGGTGAAAAGAAGGGATAATCCTTGCAAGTACAAGATCTGTGATATGGCTTGTATTTTTCAAAGTTCTGGCACAAAAAAAGCACAATGGCATAAAAGGCGTTCCAAACAGTGTATAAGGTTTTGGAAAGGTTTGCCAGTTTTAATACAATTGTCATCTTGTTATTGCTTTTTGGGGAGATTTATAATTTTTTATTTTATTTCAACACTTTAGATTTTTGTTATAAAACAAAAACTGTTGATTCTCAACTTTTGCCATGTAATAATTTAATACTTTTTACAATGTAATGCAATTTAATAGTTGTATTTTTTTTGTGCAACTTCAGGTTTGTTTTGGAATTATTGTGAATTGCTCAGAAATCCCCTGGACTTCTAAAGGTTATTTCAATTTAAAAGACATTAATGTACAGTTATCATGTGATTGCCTTATGTTTAAAACTTATTCAAAGCTGCCTGCTCAACCCACCCCTTCTCTCATCCCTCTCCCTCCACTGTTCTGTCTGTCAATAAAGGCAAAATGCACGAAAATAAATCTTCAAAAACTACTTAAGGAAATCAAAAAATTCACTGTGAAACAGTAATGTTCATTAGTTCAGCTCAAATATCTAATTATTTTTTTTGTTACATAAATACCGGTAATGTGATTTCCTTATATGGTGCTTTAAACATATTTAAAGCTGCTTAACAAAGAGAACTGTTCATTCATTGAGAAACAGCTCATCAGCTCACAACTCATTGCTTACATGGTATGAACAAAGAGAACATAGTAGTCATCTGACCAATCAGATAAAAGTAGAGAAGACTCTCTGGAAGGGAAAGTCACATGAGCTGAGCTTGGTTAAACTCTAAAGTCAAACTCTAGACGATATCTCGGAAGTTTGAAAAGCCAAGCCTTTCAAAATCTTAAATATCTGCATTCTTTTTACACAACTAAACTTACAAAGGCGATCTGATGAGAAAAATGGTTTTAATTCACTGTTACTCTCACCCTTCCTCTGTCTCATTAATGATGTCACAAATCTCCATATTGAGTGTCCAATCTTCATTCTGTAGTGAGCCATCAGTGGCTTTTTCTGTGGGAAACAAACCATACATATCAGCAGGTTGTCTTCTTTACTGACAATCAAACACAGCCAATTAAATTTATATAAAGAAAACCCTCAAAGTGGTGCCCTCATGTGAAACCACAATTTATGTTATTTCAAACTAATATTTTGGAGATTCTCAACAATTTTCTATATATTTCAGCTTTTTACACTCAAAGGTGCTACAACCTATATATTCTCTGAGCCTCCAACTAAGCAAGCTCAACCATTTTAAAAGCAGAAGTTAAAGCCTCAAAAGCTGCAACATGATGAAATTCAACATTTACTATAAAATAGCATTTCACAAGAATGTAATTAGCTCTGCAAAGCTACTTGTGATGTTTTAAGAGAAGAGTCTAGAAGAGATTTGAGCTTTACTAATGTCTGCGTGTGAGAGGATTGACCTGAAGTCACCAGGCCTAGATCATTACTCAATTATCCCATGCCATTTTCCCCATTGCTTACAGAACAGGACAGATAATATTCTCTTTCTTGTACTTCAAGCATTAACATTTTAAGCATGCCTAAGTAAGGTAACCGGCAAAACTTGCCAACTATCAAGTGAGTGAAGCACTTACTTATTATAAAGTTGGGAGATGGAAACAATTTGTATCATTACACCAGAATTTTGGACCTTTTCAGCTTAATAACACTTCAATCAATGGGAAAGAGAGGCTGAATCCTCTCTCCTACAGTGGTGCTGCATTGCAACTGAGGGGGATGTGGGTGTTTTAATACCCACACTTTTCTTAGTTTGATATTTCAACTCCTGCACATTTTCCATTAGGCTTCTCCACCCTAAATTCAAAAGTGTGACCTAACTTTAAAAAGATTTTTAAAGCAAGACAGGGAAATCCACGAGAAAAGATGTTCATTTAAGCAAAATCACATGCACCCAATAGCACCACCTTTATTTTAATAAATGAACTCCACGTTACGACGACCAATGGAACTATCCTGTAGTTCAAAATTGTGTTGTCTGCATTATATAGGTTTTGCGTGATTCCAGCCTACCCCCTCCTCCAATGTTTTTAAGATTTTTTCTTTAACCCCAGCTCCACACTACCCTCTTTGGGGGAACGGTGCGTTGGGGGCATTTTATGAGTTAACTTTCCCATTGTACACACGTTTTCTTGTTTCCAAATGCTACCTCTCAACAATGGCCTGTCTTTCCCTTGTCTGTGTTTGTGGTCATATGAGTCCAATTTCACTGCATTCTGATCTGGTTGTTTTTTATGTTATTTATGTTCTTTTGTTTAATGTTTTAATTGTGTTGAACACAATTAATTGATGTAATTAAGGCAGAAATTAAAGGTGAGTTGTGCTATTTGTGGTACACTTGTATTGCTTTGAAACTGTGTGCTTTATTAAAGCAGTTTCTGATTGCGACTTTGTTAAAACATCTACATGTTTTAATGTTAGTCGACAGTTTGTTTAATTATCCACTAGTATTCAGTGCGTTCTCTTTAATTGTTAAATTAAAAAATATTTTTGAAGAAAGATCTAAACGGAAGATACCAGATGTATTCACACTCACACTCATCATATTCAATGTAGACTCCAAGAAAGAATTAAATGTACTCAAGTGGCCAGTGTATTCAAACAACTAAATCCACTTGCTTTAGCGCCATTAAAGTCCATTATGATAAAGAACCTACTCAGATGTTCAGACAGCTTACAGCATGAATTTGTAAATGTCAGACTGATGTAACTTTACCATAACAAGGAGGAAATGTAACTTACTTTTTTTTTGAGGAAGTGCAGGCAAGTGAGATATCATTAGTGTGATGTAGGCTTTTGACTTTGAATAAATTACAAAATTTAACAAACTGACAAAATGGTCACAATTCAGACCATTTAGTCTCAACTTTGGGAAACATTCTGACTGTGAAAAATATGTTTGAGGAATGGCTTATTTATAGACGCAACTTTCTTGGCTGGTTACCATTTAAAAGTTAATGTAAGTGCAACATAAAACTACTCTCTAATAACAATAAAAGCACTACAATTGACACTACAAATGCATTAATGTAAATGTAATGTAATATTATTGTAATGTTTTTTTTTTATAAACTGTTGAGTAAACTGTTATATAACAAACCTTCATTGTAAGAAACAGAATTTAAAACATTTTGAGACCACAAAGTTAAGAAGGCTAGGGTTTAGTTTGATTTGTATGAGTGCGTTTGATCCCGTCCATGCACTAGGGTGCAGTGTTAATATTAGCATCAAGTCATCTTTTTTACTCCGATGGAGAGAGCTAATTTGATAATCTTTAATCTTTATCTTTCTCATTTAAAATGTGAGTAAAGGATAATTGTCTCGTAGTAAACATTACATAAAACAAGAAGACAAGGTAAAGAGGTTTCAGAAGTGACTAGAATCACAATCCCTCGACGAATCAAACACACTTAAGCTCCTACAGGATATCCTCTAGCACCACCACGATATGTATTATGACAATTTTTTATTGCAAGAATATATTGCGAGAATATAAAAACGATATATTGTTACACCCATGTTTCTTTATTTCGTTTTAGCCTTGAATGGCCTTTAAAATAATCAGAAAATAAAATTGTGTGCAAGTAACATAAAACAGGAAATAAAACTAGAGTAAACAGAACCAGCACTGGATTAAGACTCAAAACTGAGAGCTGGTCTAAATCACGTGGATGCTAGCTGTGGCAACCTCTGCCAAACACCACAAAGACTCTCACTATGCGTCACTAAACCCTGGGTTTTTTATTTATTTTTTTACCCATTTTAGATTATTACCTTTTTCCGTATTCATTTTGCGTAATGTGTGCAACGGCTCTTGTTAGTTGTTTGAGTGTACTTAAGTGAGATTATCATTTTTAAAAAAGGCATTCTTAATAAAGCTGTAGAAAACATTTCAGATTCCAAAGCTACTTATCTGGAGGCTCCTTACATTCTTTGTGATTTCAGGCCTCAGTGGTTCAGTTTCAATCCCTTACAAGTGACTAGAAGTCTGAGAAGACCAAGATAAACCCGTTTCCCATCATCCGTTAATCTCGTGGAGCACAAACACAATAATCTTATTGTCACCACATTAACAAAGCAACCTTACATAACACGCGTGTTGCATTGGCAAAGCAAAATTCATTGCATTTCAAGTTATTTGTATAAGAATGAATTTTCAAAGCTGTATAGTTCAGCACACGTAAAAAGGAAACTCCACGATACTTCACTGTTGCCTGCAGACACTCATTGTTCACTTTCCAACTCCTTGGCAAAGAAACTGCTTTCTGCTTCAACCAAATATTTCAAATTTAGACTTCAGGGCTGCCATTTTTCTATACCTCAGTTCTTATGTTGTGCGCACACTTGGTCTTGTTGCCACATTAAAGGTCACTTCAGGCCAAATGCTATAGAAAGTAGATGGGTGTGCCTAAGTCCCACTGTTTTTTTGGTAGTTCTGAGCTGATTGCACAGCTGGACATGTTGCATCTGTTGGAAAATGGAAACCACTGTTTCTACGATCCTCAATGTTTCCCATATCTTTGTGTTTCCTCAAAGGAGCTTGAACAACTAATTTTGAAACCTCAATCTTGGTCTGGGAGAGACCTTGTTGATGCCATATAACTACCTGGTGTCTTGTTGCTGTGCTCAATCCAAGAGGCAACCACCTGCTCTTCAGCCTGTTTCATCATGCATCATCCTCTGGTGTTGTTCATTTAACTGACCTTGGCTACTTCTTTTTTTTTCAGATTTTTACTGTGCATTGTTTCTTTTTGTGTGTGTGGTTTTGGACCTTTGAGTGTGTGGTTTCTATAACCACACCCCGCCTCTGTATATCTTTTGCCCATTTTCGATTATCGGGAAGGGACACACTTTCACAAAGGCAATGGCTGATAAAGCCCACTTTTAGCCTCATTTCATTTAGTCAGCAATGAATGGGTGACATTACTGACACTTTGTCCATGTTGTCTCATTGGCTCAGTCTTGCTATGTCTCAGTCTTTCCCAACCTTACCTTGGTAGCAGAGTTTATTCATGCTAAAAAAAACAACAACTAAATAAGCGCCACATTTTATTCTTAATATTAATATTTCTTAATTTCTTTATGAGTTTTCATCTAATAAATATGACATTTTAGAACAAAAATAAAAATATTTCCTGCACCATGGATATTGGATATGCATTGTTGAGCAGAGTGATGGGAGTTCCCAAGCCAATCATTTTTCCCATACAACACTATTCTCTCCCCACCTCGCTTCCTGTTCTCTCTTGTCCAATCAGTTAATAGTAAAGGCTATGGCCAAATGTTTTTTATTGAGGTACTTTTACTTTTATGTCTTGGATACTGGACATTTGATTACTGACTATAAGTTGCTTCCCATCTGCCTGAAAATGTCAACTCCAACTCAATCTAGTACAATCTAACTTTAACAACTCTATGAACTTTGAAAATTGTGTGCCAACCAGAACAGTGCACAACTTATGCAAAGCTGCTACTGAAACAGACTTTTTTTTAAAGACAGTACTATTAGGTTTTTAAGCCGTAGTAGATCTCATATAATAGAAAAAATAAAGAAAAAAGTAGCTGATGACCTACAGAAAACATGCAACACTCCTCCTACTGACCCAGACAGCACCAGCTTGCAAACCACACCTTGTAAACAATATATACTCACATGACAGGAAACATACCGCTTGATGATGCTTCTAACCAGACACATCTGCACAAGTTTGATTTGTTTTCCAATATAGAGCGCACATCCAATATTAAGGAGTGTCATCACGAATGCAATTAAAAAAATAGTTTGCAATCTAAATATATTTAGATATGTTTTCATTATTTAATTAATACCATATCTAGATATTATTTGCCTCTGAAGTACCTTGAAGGATTGAAAAACACAAAACGTTGAACTTAAATATCAAAGATTCCATTTAACGTTAATATTCAATCAAAGTTGGCGACTGAATGATCAGAAACATGTCAGTGTCTTCTGCTAGAAGGACCACAAGCTAAGAACTACTCTATCATATGCCAAATGAACCATGATCTCAACTTCGAAGCGATTAGACAAAATCATCTGGTTCGGAATAATACTTCAGTGATAACTTAAAAAAAGGATATTAAAGAGGTTGGCTACCGCGGCGAACACAGCTGACTCTTTATAGCCATGTCAAACTGACATTCTAACAGCACTCTTACAAGAACAATAGGCCAAAATATTATATTTAGTAATAAGGAAGAAGTTAATAAGAAGCAAATTATATTAAAGGTCGATAAACTCACCAATGCATTGGCCAACTGGAGTGCTATACGGATTCCCCAACAAGAACTCCATCTTGATGACAACAGTCCACCGACAGCGAGCGGGAGAGGCTGACTGTTGGCGTAATTAAGTCCCGCCTACTCTTCGCGTCGATTGGTTGAAACATGCAGAACTTTTAGTGGTTGGTCGATATTACTGTCAATCATAAAAATTAATCGAAGATTTGAATAAAATGTCTCGAATTTTTAAGATAAAGTATTTATTTAATGTGCATTGTTTTTGCTAAATTGTTAAAGATATATATTTAACAATAGTCGGTTGATTTTACGTAATAATCTACAATGTACATTTATTATTATTATTATTATTATTATTATTATTATTATTATTAACAACCTTTTTTATATATATTAGTATTTTCTATAGATGTGTATACGAGTGATTTCAGTTTCGAGCTGGAGAGCAAGTTGCGTCTGCGTTAACGTTACTAAATCCCGGAAGTTGTTACGGATGGTTTGCAGTTGCCAAGCAACAGTTTCGGATTCGGGCAGACGTTCACTCAAGCTGTAATTTAAATATACAGCCGCCAGTTCCGTCACAACTACTGACAAACTAACATTTTTAAACGATATTTCAAAATCTTTTTGTATCTATTGGTTGATTTAAAAAAAATAATAATCAAGTCGTCATTTAGCAAAAATGGACTGGCAACAGATCGAACCCAGAGTCATAGATGAAGAAATGCTTCAAAATGCCATTCAAGATCAGGGACCTAAGGGTCAAGCTGCCGATATCGCCAGGAAAGAAGGCATCAAGTATCAAGAGGTGACCGAGCTGCGTCTGGACTACAGAAGTAAGTTTAACATAACGTTACTATTTTAACACTGTGTTGCATTTAATGTTATTGCAATTTCTTAACAGAATTCAGGCCTCAAACCTTTCCCACATAGCAATTTTCACTTGACCCAATACTTTCTACTTTTTTCTTGGCCCAAAAAGTTGCTGCAGTTGAGTTTTGAGTACTCTTTCCACCACTGCTATTATCATTGCTATTAAACAACACAGTGCTTTTTTTATTATATTCTAGATGCTGCCTATACTATAATGTTTATATATGCAGGCATTCTGAAGATCTATCATTTGTGGAGTTTTACATCTCTAACAAAACTTCAGCTAGATAATAACCTCATCAGACGAATTGAAGGTTTGGAGAACTTGACTAATCTGCTCTGGCTGGGTGAGTGCAGATGATTCTGATCTATTTGGCATCTCCAACCAAACACTGAGATTTAATCTTTGTGCTCCTCAGATCTCTCCTTCAACAGCATTGAAGCAATTGAAGGTCTGAACTCTCTTGTGAAGCTGCAGGACTTGAGTTTGTTTAACAATTGCATTTCTGTCATTGAAAACCTGGACATGCTGCGAAATCTGCACATCCTCTCTCTTGGAAACAACAGCATCCATCAGCTTGAAAATGTGAGGAATCCTACTTGAGTTCAAACCACAGGAAAATACAATGTTGGCACACCACATACAGAACAATGCACTTTTTGAGTGTTCTTTAGTAGTAAGTCAAGACATATATGGACTGAAGCCTCTCTGTTCCTGCAGGTGGTTTACCTCAGAAAGTTTAAGAGTTTGCGTACCCTTAACCTCTCGGGAAACCCTATCTGTGACGACAAGAGGTACAAGACCTTTGTGACAGCTTATCTTCCAGATCTGGTGTATCTGGACTACCGGCTTCTGGATGAGCAAACTGTAAGGGAGTTGTTGATTATGCTGATATTTTCACATATATTTAATTATTTGAGAAATAAAATGTTGAGAAAACACAGATAATGTAAATCCATTTTCTAACCCGCTTATTCCCTCTCGGGGTTATGGTGGTCTGCTGGGGCCAGCGCACATCAGCGAGAGGCGAGGGTACACCCTGGACAGGTCGTCAGTCCATCACAGAAAAATATAAATAAAAAAACAGGAAAAAAAAGAAAAGAGTCAAGCCAACCTCCAGGAAATGTCCTGTTTGTGTACTGTTGTACACAATAGTGCCTTTTGTCCCTCTCCAGTTCAGTTCATTTGGATATTTAGCTATTTTGACTTCAAATGTAAAAAATAACTGTAGTATTTTTCTTTGAGGTTTTTAAATGTCTCAACATTTGATTTAATGAGCAATTAAATAATAAATAGAATTTAAAATGTCATTAGTCTAAATGCTTGGTATAGTTTATTCATTAATATTTTATGTCCATGAATGAACTCTAATTAGTTGTCTAATGTCTAATCTCTCAGACTCTGCTGGATGCCACACTGTGTTGCAGGCATGGCACACATCTACTCTGCAAAATGTCTCAGTTTCCTTCAAATATATACATGCGTTGTATTACGACTTTATTGACAGAACTGAGAGGACAATTGGGATTTTAAATTGCACACTATGCCACGGCCCAGGACGCAATTTTAATTTTTAATATTAATGAAATATAAACAATGTATATGCTAAAACAAACAATAGACCAAGTAACAAGTTACTTTTGGGAAAATATTCTTAATATTGTACATTAGCTATATACATTTCTAACACAGTAAGGAACAAAATATTAGGTTGCCTGCTGATTTGCCCTGAATTTAAGGCAATTTCAATTGTGACAGAACAAACATTTTTATGTCCCAAACTATTTTTCTTTATCATGGTTTTGTCCTAGGATTGTCATTGCTCATGTTTATTCACAGCATGAAAGTGCCTCTGTGGAGTATCAGTATGCCATAGAGGAAATGCAGCAGAATGAGCTTCAGGAGCAACAGGCCATAGATGCTCAGAAGATCAAAGATGAGGAGTTTCAACTGCACAAGGTGATCATCTCTGTTACGCACAAGGAAGCTTTTATTTAATCCTCTAGCATCCTGCATTTAGACAAAGCAATGCAATGCCTGAATATCTTGAGATGCCTTTCTTCCGTATACCTAGAACTTATACAAAGATGATTCCCTTTCAGTGGTTCTCAACTGGTTTCGTTCACTCTGCATTTTATTCTAGTCTGGCATGTTATTACTTATTACCCATCCAGAACCACCCAACTACAGACAATCAGTAACCAGGTCTTTTCAATCTCATTCATGCACAAACTAGTCTCACTCGGTCTCTCTGGACCTTGCTTTTAGAAATCCGATATTCTGGGCAGTGAATCAACAATGTTCTGTTTTTTACAGGATGCATTTGTGGAGAATTTGAATGGCCCTCAGCTCTTCCAGAGCTTATTCGAAGAAGACCCAGATGCAGATAAACTGGCTTTGCTGCCTGGAATTGAAGACCTTCTGGAATCATATCCTTGATAAAAAAAAAAAATTACCACTAAAAGCAAATGTAAACATGCTACAAATGTTACCAATGCTGACCACTTTGCTGTTGGCTATATCCAACTAGGGGTAGTAGGGTATGCCCTGGATAGGTTACCAGTTCATGACTAATGTCATTTGTTTTATTTTTGAGCAACAAATCCCAGCTAAACTCACGATAATTCCATGCTGCTTGGTGATGTAATGTTCCAAAAACACATTTTTGCAACCACTTTTTGTCAGATTTTAAAATCACACTGCAAATCCTTGGTAACCTTCCAACAATTCCCCACCCTGTTTGTCACACATATACTTCCAGTTTTGGAATTATGTCCTCTCTATAGGAACTATAGTGTGCCTTAAATGGTAAAGTATTTTCCATACTTATTTAAATGTTCTTTTTAGATTTTAATATCTAACACAATTAAATATCTATTATTATTGAAAACTCAGATGAACATATACAGTCTTATTACCCCTATTAAATTTAATACGGACACTTTGTGTAAAACCCTTGACAGTGCCTTTTTACATTTGGTAGCAAAATGGAGGTTCTGTGTGTACAGATATTTGATGCAGGTTTGAACCAGCACACACGAAGGATAGCCGAGGTACAGTCCTTCTTCAGCTGCTCTCAAGAAGCTGTGACTGAAAGCAAGCAGAGAGCTGCTCAAATAGCTGCTCAGTTTGAACAATCCAGGAGAAGGGTGAGTACTTTCAACATTTTATATATAACTGCTTTCAAAGTCAACCAAGAAGTTCCAAAAAGGAGAACTCTGACCACTTGTTTGGGCCACACCTGGGTTTAGATTAAGCAATGGTATTACAAATCGGTGTTACAACCAAAGATGACTTATGTCTCTAAGTCTGCAAGTGTCATTTTTATTATGGACACAGGAAAATGGACAAAGAAAAACTAGATAAAACTGGAAATGAGTTAGAGTAGGCTTTACTTTCTTATCAAGAGAAATCTATCATGAAACTCTAATCCATTCATTTTCAGCAACTTTTAACAAAATGAACCTCTAAAGGTTTATATCTAGCTAGAGGAGCAGGGAATGATAGAAGTTTTTTTTACCAATTTACAGAAAATGATTGAGATGCAGCAGATCACAGATGCTGTACTGATTGAAACATACATATCTTCCTGCCTTGAAGAAGCCAATCAGCTTTCAGAAACCCTGATGAGTGTGGAACTACAGCTGGTTGACCAGTTGGAGGTCAGTTTAAAGTCTGCATACGATTATTACTCTTTATTAAAAAACAGGTTTCACTTAAGTCATGGTAAAGAATTTGGATCTTGGCTAGCCAGTTTCTTCCCGTATAGCCATTGTTCTCTGACACGATTTTGGTGCATGTCTGGACTTCAGACAAGAGCTACACATGGGCCATGTTTGTCCCAAATCTCAACTTTTCAATATTGGCCCATATTAAAAGTTTCCAAAGAACTACAGTGAATAGCATTATCAATAAGTTTAAAGAGATCGAAAGTGGAGAACAAGATGGGGACTGGCAGGAAGTGAACAATTTCTAAAATGTTGGAAAGAAAACTAGTGAGAAAGTTCTCTAAAGACCCAAGAACAACTGCCATAGACACTGTATGGCGATTGATGTCTCAATGAAGACAGTTACTAGAGCCTTGTACAGGAATGAACTACGAAAAAGACTATATTTGCTTTCAATATATACTACATATTATCAGATTAATCACAATTGTATGTTTTTATTATTTGGCAGGATATTTTTAAAGACTTTGAGAGGAACATCTCAGAAATGGTTGGAGGCTTCGTTGAATTTGTTCAGGGGATATATCCTTTATACACCATTCGAATTGGTGCTTAAAAAAAATAGTATTTATTAATTATTTGAAGAGTGGGTCTTCTTTAACTGGCTCACATTTGCACAGTGCCGAGATCTAGAGAACCAGCATCATGAACAACTTCAGGCGATCGCTTTGGACATCTTGGATAAAGTGATGAAAAATGAGCTGGAAGATGATATACCGGATGACCTTGCCATGGTCAGTGCATACTCATATAAACATTTTTTCTCATTATTTACCAGGAATTGTTTCCTCAGTTGAACAAAAAAAATGTGATTATGAATAATAACATAGAAAAGAAGTACAAAACTTTGATCATTTATGCATGTGAAAAGAAACAAATGATGCTATTTATAGTGATTCATTATGAACAATAAATGATTAGCTACTGTTTCATCTTCATCATTCGTTTTAGTCTTTCAATAAACAGTTTGTTGCTCTCTGTTTCTATCTCTGTTCCTATCTCTGTAGCTCTTGGTAGACAAAGACACTGTGACCAATGCAGTCAGTGCTTCCCATGACACACATTTGCTAAAGATTGACAACAGAGAGGATCAGCTATTGACTCAAGTTAATGGCTGGATGAATGGACTGCTGCAATCCGTATGTCACTAATAAATTCCATTTAATTTACAGAACGCTATGATACCAAAGTTATATTAGGCTCTATATGAATACATACACACATGTTGATATGTGCATTTTTACTTTGAGAGACAGAATCTAAAAATAAAAATGAGAAAATCCTAAAGTATGATTTTTAAACTTTTTTTGGGAAATTTGCTGCGTCAAATGAGTATTTGATCACTTGTTTGTCAGCTAGATTTTTGACACTCAAAGATCTGTTATTTTGCTTTTAAATAGTCCAAGTACACTCTGCTCATGATTGCAGTTTAGTAGCGTCAGCTTGAGTTTGGAGCTGTTGGAGAAAAAAGAACAACTTTTGAAACAATTTTCAGAAAATGAGAGGCTAATGATGACTGAAAATGTTCCTCTGAATCTCTTCTCGTGGAGCATTAATGATGCTAAGAATGGTGAAGAATCAGTCAAGAACTACATGGGAAAATGCCATGAAAAGAGCTGAGAACACCATTTCCATGGCTACTATTGGTAACACAACAGGCCTTCATAGTTTAAAAATCATGCATCACATGGAAGGTCCCCTGCTTAAGTCAGCCCATGTCCAGGCCCATCTGAAGTTTACCAAAGTCTGTCTGGATGATCCAGATGAGTCATTGGAGAAAGTCCTGTGGTCAGATGAAACCAAAATAGAACTTTTTGGTCTTAGCTCTGTTCGTAGAAAGAGGAATGATCAGTATCATCCCAATAAAACCATACAGTGAAGCTTGGGGTTGGAAGTATCATTCTACACAGGGGACAGGACGACTGCACTATATTAAGGAGAGGATGGACGGGGTCATGCATTGTGACATATTGGGCAAAAACCTGCCTCCCTCAGTCAGAGCATTAAAGATGGGTTGTGCCTGGGTCTTTCAACATGACAATGACCCAAAGCACACAGCCAGGAAAACAAATAAGAAGCATATTTCCAGATTGTCCAGACCTAAATCCAACAGAAAATATTTGGAGGGAGCTGGAACTCAGTGTTGCCAAGAGACAGCCTGTAACCTGATCTAGAGAAGGTCTGTTAGTAGGGGTGGGCCAAAATCCCTCTTGCAGTGTGTGAAAACATGGTGAAGACCATTTGACCACTGTATTTGTTAACAAATGCCTCTGTACCAAATTTTAACATTGAATCTAATTAATAAATACTTATATTTGACCCAGAAAATATATAAAAAAACACTCAGTGTGGTTCTGTATTAACATTTTTATTCTGTCTCTCACAGTGGAAATGCAGCTGTGCATGATTTTAGACCCCTCCATGATTTCTTAGTTTGGAGGACTTGGACAAAACCTACTGATCTCACTGTGTATATTTTTGTTTCATTTTTTTTTTTGTTCGTTTAGCAATTAAAATTCTATTTAAAAAATAAATCACATTTAGTTTTGTCAACTGTGTTTGTGTTGTGTGTGTTTGAATAGATAAGCAACGAGGAGGTGAAGAGGAATCGCAAACGCGTCTCGGAGATTAGAAACTATATCACTTTTGTGAAGGAAGAGCTGGAGTCAGCACTAGAATGTTGAAGTTTTAAATTATTTTCCGTTTTTTATACAATGCTGCCCCCTACAGTGAGCTGTACAAGTGGGGGGAGTTTCATTGGTTGACAACGAGAGTGAAAATGTAACTTAAAAAGGGGGTATGAAGGAATGCTGTTACATAAATATTTGTAAATGCCCCAGTTAATATACCTACCATAATAAACTTCTGTAAAGTGTGTGGTCATTGAATCTTGTTTATTAAAATGAAAGTATGCCGCCATCTATCTTGCGTTATTTTTATGCCTATTTCTGTAAACAAATTATATTTTACTAATTGTTTTACAAACAGCTGTTCTGTTTAGATCGCAGTGTCCCTAAAATTATTCGAGTGCTCCATACATTCCCTAAAACTACAAAAACAATAATGCTTTTCTCATAACAGCCAATGGGAAAACCGAGTCATCGATAGCTTCACACCCTTTCTCCAATCAGAGAGCGCCATAGTGCGCCACGTGACTCTTCACTGAGCGCCTTCATTCTGCCAAAAGGGACGTTACCGCGCGCGTCCTGCTGGAGAAACTTGGAAGCCACCGCTCAGCGCTGTCAGCCTCGTAGTTTCTCATCTTCCGGTGTCTCGGGAAAGCAACGCTCTGCTGCCGGACCCACGGAAGCGATCGATCATGCCGGTGCGCACCGAATGCGGGCAGGGTTCGTCGCTGGCCTACGCGGCCTCGGCCTCGCTGGTGCCGCCGCCGCCGATCAACACCCACCAACCCGGTGTCAACATCTCCCTGCTCTACAGTGGTTCCCGGTTCCGCGGATACCAGAAGAGCAAGGGCAACTCTTATGACGTTGAGGTGGTGCTCCAGGTACTGTTCTTTTCACTGCAGTGACCACTGGGCAGCCAACTGCCTACAGAGAATTCCAGATGGGTTCTATCGCAACAGCGAAACCAGATGACAGCTGTGCTCAGAACGGCTGTCCGAAAGACCGCTATTCCGCTGGTCCGTCAGCTAGATAACATGCAGCACACTGTCTAAACAGCTTGTTAAATACATATATGGAAAGCTTTATCTAGACATCTTTCTAGATGACGTTGCATGATTAAGTGGATGTCTCATTGGATAACATTAAGGTACACCCAAAACGCAATGGGTCACCCCTCTAAAGGTTAAAGTTGGCATTTTACTGGGCATGTGGGTTTGAATCAACAAATCCTTTTAGGTGCAACCAGGCAGCTTGATATCTTATGAAGATCTGATTCATAAATTGATTATTTAGGTGTGAGCTGGCTATCAAATAAGTTTGGAGTCTATGTTGACAGCTTCACTGTAATAGCCAGTGTGCTATAGGATATATGTCTGAACCTCCAAAATAATCTTAAATGGCAGGAGTGGAGCACATACATAACCCGTTTCCACTGAACTTTAGTCTGAGTTGGCATTGTTGACCTGTACTTTTTTTCTATGTATTTTTGCTATTGATTTCACTGAAAGGACAGTGGAGTGAGACAGGACTTGATCTCAAGAGGGATTAGGGAAAGTTGCTGGGTTGTTTTGCCCTGCACAACTACGCAGTCTGTGTCCAATGTACCTTATGCTATAGGGCCGGATGGTCTACGTTTTAGCTCTACTTTTTACAATTCACCTTTGTGTTTCCACCGACTTCCAGTATTGGCTCTTAGTATGCTTTGTTTTAGACATAGTTCAGTGAATGCGACAGTTTGTGATCAGCAAAAGTATCACATTGACCCTATTGAGCCTTTTTTTAGAACCTCATCCAAATGGGTACAAAAAATACCAATAAGGAGTACTTAAAGAGAAGGAAAAGTCCCCCAAACCATGCTAAGATGTGCCTTGCCATTACAAAACAGGTAATTGGAAAAGCAGCATAAGTTTTGTGTTCTTTTTCAGAGCTTTTTTCGGCCACACCGTTGCTGTTAATGGTGAACGCACGGCTGCTTTGTGAACTAGTGATGGTTAATGTGGCCAGTCAGAAAATGGTTCTGGTCGAGCTTTACGCTGCTATGTAATGACACTATGTCAAACCAGAAACCAAAAAAAAAACTAGATTGGGATTTTACAAACAAGATAAGATTATTTTTTTTTGACAAAATACTATTGAGATATTTAAAGTACGTTATTTTTCTTGAAATTAAAAATCAGGAGGCCCTCTTGTGGCTTGTGCAATTACTGATGACTCAAACCTGAACCATTTCCACACATCAAAAGAATGCCTTTCTCAAGCTCAAGTAAAATCGTTTTTAGGGTTTTTTTTGTGTTTTTATTTTAATTAGATGTATATTTGTTTTTTCTTCAGTTTTACTAGTTAATCACCCAGCTTGAGCTAAAACCCTGTTGAGCAATTCAATTAACTAACACTTTGTTACAAGTTTATCTTTTTTTTGTTACCAAAAAGGGTGGGATAGCCCTCGGAAGCATTGTGATTGGAACTGTACCAGGCAGTGGAAAAGCACCATCATCTAGCATGCCATCTTACTTTGTTTTGAGATTATTATGAGCAAGTTTGATGCTGTAGAACAGGGTTGTCATTTTAAAATTGGTACAGGACCAATTTTTGTTTTTTAAAACACTCAACATTTAATACATTTCAGACATTTCAGTTTACTTTTAGCTATCTACTACGTGGCTAGTTAGTCTATCTAAGTACAATCACACGTTTGTGATTGTTTACATATTAAATCATATAAAATGTCATTTGTGCGAAGAACAAATGTTTAATCTGGCTGGTTTTACAACAATCATCGTCTCTTTTTCACAGCATGTGACTATGGAGGACTCTTACTTGTGTGGATACCTCAAGATCAAGGGTCTGACAGAGGTAAGACGATATTTTGCCAGTAATTGGTTAACACATCTGCATTTGTAATATAGGGCATTACATTATATATCCAATACTGACTCCTATTGTTTATGTACAATTTTATGGACCCCAATGTATATATTCAGTTTAAGTATTTAAATGTTTTGGTAAATGTTTTGTAACCTGTAAGTGTTTTCACTTGCGCACAAGCAAAAGGTGATCATATCCTGTCATGCAAGATTGGTTTGGAGAACCAAATGCATAGATATAACTGTCTTTTGATTTTAGTATAGAGATGAAAAACTACTAGCAAATACATTTTTGTTCCAAAAAAACCTGGGTCAATTACCAGGATGTAAAATTATGTTTCAGCTTTTAAGTGATCTAATATGTGTAAATTATGATTAGTAATGATTTATTGGCATAGTATTTATTGTTGTTCATTTTGGGATAACTATTATTTTGTGACCTCAAGTGATTTCACAGGGCTCTAGAGTGCAACCAATTTGGTCGCATATGCGACCTAATTTCTCAATGGTGCGACTAAAAAAAATCAAAGGTTGCACCAGTGCGACCCGTCGATCGAGGGGGAAAAAAAACGAAACTCCGTCTACGGCCGGTCCGCCTCCTGCGCGCGGCTCACAACACGCGTATCACCCATTCATGTGGCTCAATACGCGCCTATCGCGGCAAGCGCGCCTCTCAATTCGCGTTTACCGCGCCGCTGAAGCCTCAGACGCGCACAAACGCGTCTTTGCTTTGACTTAACATGGAAACCCTCCGCGCTTACCGCGCGAACCGCGTTCGATGTGAACGTACCTTTACAGCGGCAGGCAGCTGCAAACAGATCATCAGACGAGGCAGAGATGATAATTAAGTTTAACGTTGCCTACAATATTGCAAAAAAAGAACTCCCCTTCACTAAATTCAAGTCCGAAATAATTCTTATGAAGAAAAATGGCTTGAACGTAAACCCGACGTACAGCAATGATGTCGCGCGCACCCAATTTATAGGAGTCATCGCAGATACATTGAAAATAAAGACGTCTGTGCAAATTGCGAACAGTGCGTACATGGAATTCCTGATCGACGGAGGCACATATATCGCCACAAAGGAATGCATCATTGTATCTTGCGGAAAGGAAGACCGATGAATATATTATTGAACATGTCATGGAGCCTATGTCAATAATATGCCTACCGTCTCGTTACTGCATTAACCATAATATTCTGACACTTAAAAAAAAAAAAAATAAATAAATAGGCTGCATTATAAACTCTTGATCTGGGTAGTAAATGGTATTATCGTTTTTATTTGTATTTGCTGCTCTTAGGGACCAAAATCAGTTTAAAGTTTAAATTTCAGTTCAGTAAAGCACTTTAAACACCTTTTCAGTAAGTTTTAGTTACCTTTCTTGTAGAATTGTGCTTCAAATAAAGAACTTTATTTTGACCAGGTTGTTAGTTAATCATTTACAAGTCAATATTGTCTATGGACAGTGATTTAAAAAAAATAAATGAATAGATAACTAAAAAAAGTGAACTTGTGGAAATGCGGTGTTAAATGTGATGCAGTTGAAAATTTGGGTGCACCTAACTTTTGTGCTGGTGCACCTAAGAAAAAAATTTAGGCGCACCAGTGCAACCAGTGGAAAAAGTTAGTCTAGAGCCCTGTTTCAATCACATATAACTCAAACATGTCAGTAAATTTGATGATTAAGAAAAACCCTAAAGTCCCAAGTTGATGGTAATCCTGACAGTGATTTGCTTTGCTAAACCCACCAGGAGAGCAAAAATATAGAGGAATAAATGTTTTCTGTCTATGAGCTGATATGATATATTCATGAAACATTATATTTGGTTTATATAAAACATAACATCTGGCAGAGGTCAGTTTGCCTCTAACGTGTCATGAAAATGAATGCTCCTGTTTTGAAAACAGTGTAATGGGCAAAAAGGTCCACAAGAACTGATGAGGTTTCAATAGCAGCTGACCACAATCTGTGATTTTATCACGATAGAGAAGCGCCAATCTGCTTCACATGCAATAATTCACTTGAGTGCAGCTCAGTTACTCAGCACTGTGTGAAAGTAAACATGTGATCACATGACCATGATGTGATTTTCCTGAAATTAATTGGGTCCCTCATACTCCAACACAAGACTGGTGATGATATTCACTCAAACTATGTAAACCCTTAAGCGAAGGAGCATAAACCAGAAGATAACAATGATTTCGTTCAGGGGTGAGCGACTGCAAATTTGAAATATTTTTTATTGGTGATGCACTCAGATAACTTTGATATTATAGTAATATCTTTTGGTCTTGTTGAGATATAGAGCTATAAGTATCATCAGTATAGCAGTGAACGTTTACAACATGTCTACTAATACTGTTGCAAAGTGGCAGCATAAAGAGAACAATAGTGGGCCTGAGAGTGATCCTTGTGGCACTCTATATTTCACTGCTATTAAATACAATAGTAGAAGTATGCAGAGATGTTAGTGTATATAATTGAATTCATGTATCCTCCAAGATTATTAACATCTGTGCGATGGAGCATCAAAGAGCATTGTGATCATTGTGACATTTGCTAGTTTCATAAACACAGAAAAGAGAACGTTTTCGTCTGCTTAGCAGTTGTGTATGTCTATGCAGGAGTATCCTACCCTCACCACATTTTTTGCCGGAGAAATCATCAGCAAGAAGCGGCCATTTTTAACCCGGAAGTGGGATGCTGACGAGGACGTAGACCGAAAACACTGGGTAAGAGGTCCTTGTCTTTTTAAATGTTTAATATTTACAGAAGAAACTGATCTGAAATGTGTTTTTCTTTCTTATTTTTTCCTCAGGGGAAGTTTCAGGCGTTTTATCAGTATGCAAAGAGCTTTAATTCAGATGATTTCGATTATGAAGACCTAAAAAATAGCGATTATGTCTTTATGCGTTGGAAGGTATGGTATAACTCAATTACACAAAATAGAAATGCACTGTGAATCTATTTTAATATTCAATTATTTTGAAATATAATTTACTTAAATGTACAGATTGATCCCATTCTCAACCATGCAAAAGATACTAATTGAATGATTATTTTGGGTTTTTAATTATTTATGTAACATTTATAAAACAAAGATTTAGTTTTTATTCATTTACAGGTTTATTTAGTTATATTTCATTAAGTGTGAACAATACTTTGTGCTATTTAATGTGTACGTTCCTTTTTTTTACTATAAAACATGTTTTCTTTTGTATTTTATTTTATGATGCAATGGTGAAAATATTTTTATTACTGTAATTTAAGAAAATATAATTATCTACATATGTTTACTTTTTTTTAAACTAATTTTAATTGATTTGTACAAAAAATGTACAAATGGAATTAAAAAAAAATTGGGATCACCAAGTTTCTGGATTAAATTGACATCAGAGTGACGGGTTCAGCAATTGCTGAAAATGACTAATATAGACATAAAAAAAAGATAGAAATAAAAACAAGCAATTTGAAACATTGTGCTGCTGTGTTTGTTTCAGGAGCAGTTTCTAGTTCCTGATCACACGATCAAAGACATCAGCGGCGCTTCCTTTGCTGGTTTCTACTACATCTGCTTCCAGAAGTCCACCGCCACCATCGAGGGGTACTACTACCACCGCAGCTCTGAATGGTACACACTATTCGAACAATAATAAATATTATACACTACCTACATATTAGGAGGATTCACGTTTTTTTTCTTTGTTTTTTTTGTCACATACATCAGGTATCAGTCTCTGAACCTGACTCACGTTCCAGAACACAGTGTGCCTATCTATGAGTTTCGATGACAGGGAGCGGCTGTGACGAACCCAGTGAGAGGAAGCGACAGCACTTCTTCAGCTTCTCCTCTACCCTCAGAGACTGAAGGACAGCAGAGGTACAAAGAGAGCGCGGAGAAGCACAAAAACACTTGCCCATCTGGCACCAGGGACGTCTGGGGACTCACAGCAGTGTTGCTAGCCTTTTGCATTTCCTTTTACATCCAAGTTTTAACACTTCTGTCCTCACACCGTCATCTTAGGAAACCAGTTTGATCCTGAAGCTGGATTAAAGTGTTTGGGATTCGTCTCCCTGGATGGAATAACCCTTTGTGATTTTTGTGGGGGGGGGTTATTTTGCTATTTTTGCCTTGTGATTTGTTTGAAACAGCATGGGCAATCTAGAAATGCTGGAAGTGGGGTTTTATTTATTTTTAACCATTTTGGATGGAGAACGCGCAAAGTTGCTGTTGGTTTGCTTGACCATAGACATAGATATTTGTTATTTTAAATCAATGCGAGGTGTGCACCATCAGAAGTCACATCAATAGCAGCCGGGTTCTTCACTTATATGTGTGATATATTTTTTTATAATGAGAACAAATGGAGTGTTTGAGAAAGTGATTTAAGTATATATATATATATATATAAATATATATAATGCCATGGTGATGAAGCTGCTTTAAATGAAAAATGTCTCTGATTTTGAAAAGAAAAAGTTTGTTGATAGTTTTATGCTCCTTTTTTTCCTATGCAACCTGAGAAATCTCAAGTATATGGAAGCTTGTTTCTGCCAATTAAAACACGATCATATCGTACCATGTTATTGCTTATATCAAATTCTCACTGAAATTAGATTTTAACATCTTATAAACCAGTCCAACTTCTGTGGGATTGGACGAATTTGAGGAATTTTGACTCTGAAAGATCCTGTAATGAATCACAGTTCAATACTGTGAGTGAAAATGTGATATTTTTAAGTTTACCATCAGTTGTGAGGATTGAAAAAAAATACTGTGAACACAATCATCTCACGAGTAGCCATTTTATAATTAAGTTGTTCCAATTTCAATCATCCAGTGATTTGGTTTCATGTTAATAGAGTCAGACACTGAATGGGAGAGCACATGGCCACCAGACGAGAAAGGCCATGTGCTCAACAAAAGAGACCAGGAGTCGCCTTTAACAAGATTAAACATGTTCTTGAGTGTTTTGTTTTTTTCACCATCGCATGAAAACCAGACTGAATCTGACGAAGCGTTATAAAGGAAGATATGTGTACAATTCTGTTATAATGGCATCTCATAAGTCTTTGGAAATGTCAAGTAATATATAAATTGGCACTTATTACGGGTGTAACAATACAGCTTACAATATGATACAGATCACAATATTTCTCATAAAATATTTCTAACCAACTACTGTGCAATTAATTATATTATGAACCATCATTTGAATAAAATAGGTTTTTTTAGACCATAGAGTTAAGAACGCTATGGTCTTGTTTGATTTGTGTTTGAGCATTTAATATCACCCATTCCACTAGGGGGCACACCAGTGTTTCCACCATTCCTGCATTTTACCCTACGTGATGGAGCTTCTTTCTCTTTTAGATTGTGAATAAAGTATAATTGCTACTAATAAATATTAAATAAAACAAAGAGACAACTTAAAGAAGTTTCAGAAGTGACTAGAGGCCCCATCACTAAAACAGTATCTCCCAGTTACTCCATGATGCATTTTGTGACACTTTTGTATTGCGACATATTTTTACTGCGATCTGTTAACTCACTATAAAGTATTTTAATAATATAAAACCAGCTTTATTAAAAAAGTGAAGCTTCAGTTAGTCAGTTTCAATTACTAAATACAAAAGAACTCATCCAATCAAAATAGGTTCTAAATAAAAGTTATTTTCAGATTTGTTTTGGTTCCAGAATTTGAAACTACTGTATCTAGAATCTACATCCTCACTCTACCATTTTTTTAATTATTTAAAATGTTCATGTGTTCTATTAATTTAACATCTGAAATATCAGATTTTCACTCAAACTCAAAATATCTCAGGAATTACATTTATTTAGTATTTTTGATTTGCATAAACTTTACATTTCCACCATATTGTTTTCCTATCAAGAATCTCGATTTCTTATCACCAACGTTAAAAATCTTGCATTATTTTTTTCAAAATAATTTATATTCTGCTCACTTTCGAAATGTCTGTTTTTTTTTTTGACAGAAAATGGCTTCCATGCAGGGTTTTGAGGCTTGAGATGGTTCACATGTTCACTTTAATATTCACATTTCACAGAGATTTGACTGGTAATTGACCAATGGCTGAGCAGTATGTCTGATGTGTCATAATGGAAGAGCAAGTGTGTTTAATAATCGAGGGCTCAGGAAGATTTTTTAATAAGACGACGATGAACAACACTATTCTTTTAAAATACCATCCGCATCCAGGCACCATTTTTAAGAAAATGAAGAACCAGCAGTTCTCTTCCAAATCTATGGTTCTCAGTGACTGCTAGTCCATATCCAACATTATCAAACATGTCTTTTGTGCTCACAAACAAGTGCAGGGAAAGTAAATAAGCAAACGTTTTCATTCTTGAGTGATTTTTGTCGGTTATGAGATACGGTTAAGATATTCAAAGGCGTCAGAGGAAGCTTTAGTCAAACCATTTGCCTTAAAAATTCAGGATATTTGTCTACACTTTTCTAAACGGCATTTAACGTAGATTAACCCTGATACTTCGAGGAATGAGTGGCGATGTGGAGTGTGGAAGCCAAACGTGGACGATCCTTTTTCTGCCAAAAGCTTTTTTTATTAGAAAACATCAGGTTTCCATATTGCACCTAGGGAAATATGAGAAAAGAAAAAATGGTTTCCGCACCCACAAACACGTTTAGAACAAGTAGAAGGTGACGACATGATGTATTTTCACTATTTTGGAGTATTATCACATTAATCAGTATGGATAGTTTCTTAAAAACCCACAATTAGAATGATTTTCGTAAGCGTGTAACAAAGATTTTGCAAAGATCAGATTTTATTGTGAAACGGAAAGGTGAATTTTATTGTTGTGCTGCTTGTCAAGATTTATGAAGTACGTGAGGATGAGATGCAGATGCTGTTATGGTGGAGAGAGGCCGTGTAAATACTACCAGTGATTTCCTTCTCTCCACTTCTGATGAGTGATCCTTTTTATCAGTGCAAAAGATAATAAAGTCTTCTGAATGAAACTGAGAGTTGTTTTTATGAAAACGGTGGATTGAAATGAAAACCAAATAAGTTGTTTTTTTTTTCTGTCAGCTCAATGCTTTCACCACTAGGTGGCACTATTTTTCAGTTTGAATACTGGAGCAATCAACTACCAAACACACACCAGGTTACTTTCACTCGCATTAAAAAGCTTATTCTTTATTTGACGACTCTTTATTCCGTCTATGTGTAGGTGTAAAAATGCGGGAAACAAAGTATAATTAGAAAAATAATTGTTAATAACTTATTTCCTATCAATGAACAAGAGAAATTTGAATCAAATCAATATTTGGTGTGACCACCCTTCAAAAATGAGCATTTTGGAGAACTTTAGGCTTTCTTACATCATGTTATCCCACACACTCAAATGATGTTTAGATCAGTATTTCTTGTTCTTTATGCTGAATGTAGTTCTGCTTGTTTGGGGTTGTGCTGCTACAGAAAAAAAAATGATACAGATGTTTTAGTGACTGGTTTTCAGCCTACCTGTGATATTGAGGACCATGTGCATCTGTTTGGTGTAATTGGTTTATCAAACAGCTGACTTTAATTCTACAAAATCCCTGAACGTGTGCAAGTGTAGCTCTAAAAATGTTGCTGCATGGTTTAAATTCAAAACGTACTTCCACGAAATATTGACAGAATTTCTTTTTGTTCACTCTGCAACTTGAATATTTGCAAGTTTTTAAAAAAAATCAATTTTTTTTTTACAGAATTTTCAATCCTAACTAAAACCTTTGTGCAGTACTTAACCTTAATTTATGTGAGTTTACAAACCCAACTTTTCAAGCAAACAGCAGGTAAAAATGCCAATTTATAAAAGCAGAAGGTAATTACAAATTTAGGTGTGTCAAATGTTTTGAAGTAATCCGTTTTCTGTTTATTTCTATAGCACATTACATACACAATGATAATTGAAACTGACATAACAAATAAAATAATTCAACTAATGAAAAATTAGATGCTAAAATTAAATCAAAGGTTTGGAATTCTATGAACTTGTGGTGATTTACATTGCGAAAAAAAATTACTTAAATGACATAATAAATAATGTTTTTAAGCATTGTAGCAGAGTGTGATGTTAAACACAAATCCTCATTATATATAAACAACGTGATTCACTGCAGGAAGCAATGGGTTCAGGAAGAAACATAATTTACTCATTATTCATTTAGAGTATGTTTAACTTGAGGGATTAGAGGGAATTACTCTGCACATAATCTTCCATTGTTCATGAAACAATAATGTTTTATCACTTTTGAACTCGAAAGACTGAAACAGAGCATTCACATTTGGTTTGTTTCGTATGAGCGATACTGCCAGGAGTGTTCGCTCAACTGTGCAAGTCATTGATGTTCCGGTGGCTTCCGTGGGCACAGGTTTGTAAAAGTGCTGCGGCAAGTGCTTTGTAATATCACAAAGTACACAAATCAAGTACTTGAGTTAGAGTAGAAGTACAATAAATAAAATATTACAACAGTAAAAGTGCCCCCAAAATGTGCTGAAGTATCCAAAGGACTAAGATTTATTATGGCTATAATATACCATTATCATTGTCAAGGCTCTTGCTTAAAAGACTCTGATTCTTATGAAGCTGACACTTATTTAAATGATCATGAGCTCAAAAGCTTGAATCTAAATTTCCTATAGAAAAATTAAATAACATGATTTCAGAGCAGGCCTTTTAAATTTATTCTTAACATAGTTTCAAGTTTAGTTAAAAAAAACCAAATGTTTTAATGTCTAAACTATTAAACACGGGTCAAACACTTTTACTCTATTGTACTAAATGTGTAAATATAACCTGGTCATAACTGTAACTAGTTTTTGTGAGTTTCTTCCATCATTTATTAAGGCTGCTCTCAAATTACGCTGCTGTTGAACCGACACTGAACTGCATTTGCGCTGAGTAGATACCACCAAGCGGCAACCAAAACAATTCAAAGTGGTTGTTCGCACATGCATACCCAATTACGTTTTTTCCACTCAAAAATAAAAAGAACGACTGATTTCTCAAAATGTAGTTGAGTGAAAAGTAAGATATTTGACTTTGACATGTAGTGAAATTAACGTAAAAAAGTCTCCCCAAATTAAAATACTTGAGTAAAGTACAGATTCTTGAAAAAGCTACTTAAGAAAATTAACAAATTACATTTACTTGCGATTGGGATTAAGGGTCAGTTAGTTTTTAAGTTTCCAAATTTCATGTGACCAGTTAGTGCAAAAACAATGTGTAAAGAGGTTGTTTGTTGTTAAGCAGTTGCATACAAACCACACATCACCAAGTGCAATGCATAGCTGCTACAGGACTTGAGAGCAGTAAAAGCACAGCCACTGCAGAAACAAATCCTGCTTCTCTAGCTGTTTGGGTTTGCCGGGTTTAAATGACTTCATATGTTTTTTGGGCACTATTTCTTTTGCATTACAGCCCATGATTATCTAGTGCCAATGTTGATCGCAGGAGGTATTATGGTGTGAGGTAGTTTTTCAGGAGATTGATTTTGGACTAATCCATGCTCTCAAGTCTCAATGTTTTGGAGAAACTTTAGGAACGCTCCCTTCTTGGTCTAAGTGTATAAATGCATGGATGACAAAGTTGTGTGGAAGAGTCATTTGATTAATCACAGAAACCATCTAATGAAGTGGATTCACATGACCAATCAGAGCAGAGCCAGTTAACCAATCCAAGTGGTGTGATTTGAATATGTTGTGATCAATGCATTTCTCATTTATAACATGTTATTTATGTATGAATTATACAGTTTCCTCTAGCATGGTGCTTAAATTGTCAAGGTAATACCTACCGGGCTCAATAGCCTAGTGAATACTCCAGTATTTACTCTAAATCTAAAACAGAATTGAGAAAATTCAAAAACCAGAGTGACCGCATTCACAGCATCTGTCTTTGCAATGGTTTGGACAGAATCGGGAGGTTTGAGGTTCAAATATCTGAAATACTTTTGTTATCGCTTCATGTGGTGTTAACAAGAGCGGCCACATTCACCTGCTTCAGTTCTCACGGAATGAAAAGAGGACTTTTATCTGTGTGCGGTTAAATGTAGACAGACGAATCAAATGTGCTTTTCATGTGGTTTCGAATTGAACACAGAAACGTTAGAACCGAGTTAGTCACTGGTGTTTTTTTGCGTGGCTATCAGGGGAGTTGAGAAATACATTTTGAGAGAGCAATCACCAAAGCTGACCGAGGAATGAGAGAAAAATCAAACAGAAGCTTGCCCCACTCTTGAACAACAGGTTCTTTCATCAGGGCGTGTACCCCTGTATTTTAAGTGATAAAATGCAAGATGTCACCATTAAATGATTAATTAAATGCTAAATTGAGGTAAAAGTACTTGTTTATTCTGTAAAAAATAAAAAAAATCTTAAATACTTTGGTTTTAGTATTTGAAGAAGCCAAAATTAGCGAATGTGGATTAAAAACAAAATATCTTGAATTCTTTATGTTTAACATTGCTTTGCGTAAAATCTTCAATATTTTTTATGCTTTTTCATTTCTACGTACCCTACCCGTAAAACCGGCCACTTTATTAAGTGCCCAACTGCACATTAAGTCAAATTTCTGATCATCCAATCACATGGAAGCAACTCAATTTATTTACTTCGAACATGGCATGGTTGCTAGTGCCAAAACCAGTAATATGTTTTTATGGTCAAAACCAGAAAATCTACTGGGATTTTTGACCATATCCAGGATTTACAGAGGTATGTCCGCTAAGAATAGGAAACAGAGGCTACAATTTGCACAGGCTCTATGAGTCTTGATTAAGGTAGGATCAGAATTTTGCGTCAACAATTGAACAGCATGGATCCATCCTGTTTTGTATCAGGCTGGTGTTGTAATGTTTATACAGTTTAAAAGCCTATGACGTCCTTCTTTCAAGCTGTTGTCAGATAATTGGCAACGTTGGGTTTTTCTGTGAGTCAGAGCTGTTAAAGCCTTTTCAGATAAGCACAGGAGAGTGGAAACCTGTGCTTCCTCAAAGCTTACAAGAACTCTGCGATATTGATTGATGGCTTTCTTTCTCTCTTTTATGGGTTTCCAGGAATTTTTATAACTCTCCAGATGTGCACACATCATAATCCCTCACACCAATGCACTGATTTATTCGCTGAAGCAATATAAAGTCAACTAATGTAGCAAATATAAACAACTGTGATTGCAAAGTGAAAGCACTTTCTATTATGAAACATGAAAAAATATTAAGTACTGCTAAGAAGCAGAATTTTAGGTAGTAAAATTAATCTTTATTTACTGTGGTGATAACAGTGAAGGGCGCAATTATTACAAAAATTGTGGGTGACATCACATTGATGGTCGAATTTCATTCAAATTTATTGGTTCACTCCAAATTTTATGGTATAATACACTGCTGAATATGTTTATTATATTTCTAAACATACAAAAAGAAAACTTGAGCTGCAATCTATGTGTTTTTAATTGTAATTAATTCATTTGCTGTGATCTCACTCAACATTGTAGCCACAAGATCAAGCTTTAGTAGTTTTAGCATTAATCTGTGGTTTTATTTTGACTTCATTCTCTATACTGAGCATATAGTTATTTAAAATCTGTTTTTGAATAGAACTCACAAGATGTTATTGACTGCATTGCAAAAGTATCTAGAGTACAACATAAAAATGGACAATTATAAAGACCTGTGAGGAGATCCAAATAGCTTTATTCCATTGCTTGTCGTGTACGTGATTTCTCAAGAAATATTGATGATGTAACAGTGGAATCTCCAGTTTGTTTAAACGAACCAGTGAATGACTGACCAGTTCCCGCCTCTGGCTGTAAATACACCACTATAAACCTGAAACTCCCAGCAGACAGACAGAAGAGAGAGAGCTGCAGAAAACACAACACCCTCCACAGCACAAGCCGAGCAGCATGAGCAACCAGAGACACCCAGTCAACATCCAGATCGCTGGAGCTATTGAGAAGGATACGGCCCAAGTAAGATTTTCTTTCAGTGTTTTAGATTTCAAAATGGATTAACTTTTGCTATCTGTAAATGTTAGTTTATCAATTTTACAATTACCAATTAAACCAACAGTAACATGTATAAAAACTAAAGCCGGTCTAATTGATGCTCTTCTCATTCATTTCAGTTGTACATGACCACTGTTCTCTGGTCAGATCAAAATGAAGTCACCGTGTACAGATCCCTGAACGACTTCAAGAAACTTCATGTGAGTGTCCTTAAATCCAAAAGACTACACAAGCTTTCCACTGTGGAGTAACATTTCCAAATTTATCATCTGCAGAGAGAACTCAAGAAGAAATTCCCTCCTTTCAACTCGACAAGGATTATTCCCACATTTAAAGGTAAACATCTCCGAAAAATCCAAGAATCCTACGTTCTTCCTCAGTTGAAGAACTTTGAATATCCATCGACAAACTTCTTTAACTATGTATTTTGTCAGCACATCATGTTCATGGAGTTCACAATTGTATTCACAATGTTTACAGCTGCAGGGGTGTACATCAACATGCAGATTAGGGGCCCCAGTAAATCTGTGCTGAGACTGAAGGCTCTGGAGGGATACTGCGGAGAACTCTTAAAGTCAGATCCTCGAATCTGCAAGAGCTCAGAACTCATCAACTTCCTGAATCCCAAAGCCCTGGATCTCAACCCGGACTTTGCTAAAAACTGGTAAGATCAAAGTCCCAAAGTCAGAACGATGTCCGTCGATGTTTGCGCAGCTGTGAATACAAGCGAAGCGTTCATCTGGTATCTTTGAGTTCTGAAGTTAACGTTTGATTTTGTTCCGCAGTATTGTGATCATGCCTTCAGAAGTCACTCTGGGAAGCGATAAAACCGAGGAAAGCAATGGCGTCACTCAACCCTTTGTTACTGAAACCTACCGTTGCATTGCTACCTATGAGACCAAGGACACCAAGAATCGGCCTTTCAAAGTTGAGGTGGACGAGGTTGTAGATGTGCTCATCAAGGATCAGAAAGGTGAAAACTCATCTGGCCTTCAGGACTTTAAATAGTTGTTCCTGTGACATTAAACATTCTCCATTGTTTACTGACTGTTGTTCTGGACTCCACAGGTTGGTGGCTGGTAGAGAACAATGCCAAACACCTCGCCTGGTTTCCTGCTCCTTACCTAGAGAGGGCTGAGATGGGGTACAGTGGTCCTGACGTGATGGATAATGGAAGTAAGCAGCAAAAAAAGTGGTGCATGGCTGAATCCACTATTACTGAAGCAAAAATAGTATTTAGACATTAACAGCAGTAATCAAAAATGCCATTTTGGGGTGTGAGAACATTTGGGTTTGCTCAAAGGAATCCCAACAAGACGTCTGTAAATTTTGAATAATCTGGATTCATTCCAGTTTGATTCTGAAACGTTTGACTGGAAACATTCCTAACAAGACTTTTTTTTTCTTCAGGTGTTTTCTATGTAGCTACTAAATGTTACAAAGCCATGAACAGTGATGAAATCTCAGTGGAGATCGGCTCTGTGGTGGAGGTGTTGCAGAAGTCGGACAATGGCTGGTGGATTGTGAGGTAGCTCATTCCCTCTCTAACTCTTCTTTTTTCGGAACCGGTTCTCCCACCTAGAAATGTTATCTAAAGGGTTAACATTCCTTCTGGATCATTTCACAAACGTTCTCTCTTTGCCAATCATTTAGATGCAACAACCGAACGGCAGGATACTTGCCATCAATGTACCTCCAACCGTACAACAACCCTCGGATTCGTATGATGGCAACCAAAAAAGAACTAACCAGCTCTACTCTAGATCTGGCTCAACTCCAGTTACCCAAGAACAATTCCCTGCAGGTCTCCAAACGTGAACTTAGCAGATCTCAAGGAAACCTGCCTTATCTTGCAGTACCCACCCTGCACCCTGAAAATAGGCTGTCACGTTCACTGGTCAAGATTACAAGTTCCTCCAATCCAGAACCAATCACACCCTCAATTCAAGTGGAACTGGCTCAAACCGGACACAGAAGCAGCCTGAGTGTTGAGAGCATTGAGTTCAGTGATGAAAGCAGCTACTCTGGCAGTGATTCGCCGAATCGTTCAGACACAGAAGAGAAACTTGGAAAGACCTTTGACTCTAGCCCCAAAATACCACCCAGACCCCAAACCCAGGAGATCCTCCAACGCTGTACGACAGTTACTCGCAAGAATCTCCAGAGAACTAGCTAAGCTCTTGAAGAAGACATCTGGTTCAGGCTGCCTGATGTGGTTCCTAAACACATTTGTGTTTTGTTCTGCTCACAAATGTTACTTTACCATGACTTGTGTTATAACGATACTGCTTGGCATGTAGTCTTTTTATCACCCTTAGGGGTATTTTTCAAAACCATTTGGTTGAGGTACTAAAGAAGTCTAAGTCTGGCAGAGGTAATACTTTTCTCTGATTGGACAGAAATGTTTGATAATATCCTGTTGATCACTGACTGGTCAGTTGCTGAGCTCACCGATTGGCCAAGAAAGAAGCTTCGTTACAGTGTGACAAAACATGGCACAAACACATAGCTTCATAATAGCTAGCAAGCAACTCTAAAGTTAGTTTGTATTGTTTTATTTTTAATAGAAAAATGACAACTTTGGACAAACAAGGTCTCATGTCACAGAAAACGGTCCAGCGAGAACTTGTGGGTGCAACTAGGAATTTCTGGCTAATGTACCAAGCCAAGTTGTGCTGGTATTAAATGCGGCGGAAAATCTCTGATTTCTGAAAACTGGTTTTGAACTATTTTTCAAACACTTTTACAACTAATTTTAAAGTTACACGTCTGATAAACGATGTAATATAAATGTCAATGTCAATTCTCTGGAATGAATTACGGTAGTTATTGTAAGTTTAAGTTAAACTCGCATTTAAATAAACATATTTGATATTACATTCTATAATGTTCTTATTTTTGGAATGCATCAAAAAATATACCTGTTACTTTGGACTACTTTAAAACTGTTCAAATAACTAAAATTATTTCAGATTGAAATTTTCTGTACTGTTTCTCTTTGTTTGGTATATTATTATTAAAATGTTGAACAATTTATATTTGTATTATTTATCCAATGTTTGTGTCTTTCCAAGCATGAATGCTTTCCACAGTGGACCCACCTGAATACTATTTTTATTTCTTATGCATGTAAATATGAAATAAAAAGCCATCTCAAATCTGATAATTTCATGCCATGACTGCATCTGCACTTCAAGTCATGGAAATCATTTTCACAACTTGGTATTTAGTGGCATAACCGTTTTTTTTTTCACAATAACAGAGATTAAATGTTTGTTGTAGCTGGCACAGGTTACCAAATATCAAATGTGAACAACCGAAACAGTGTAGAATATATTATAATTATTATTTGGACAAGAAACAAGTCAGGAGAGAGAAAGAGGAGGGATGGGAATGACTACGAAATTGGGAACCATCGTACTTGTCAAGCTTGCATTCCACTATACCATTAAGCCAGACATCACCATATCACTTTTTAACACAATAGTGCAAAAGATTTGTCATCTGATTCAAATCAATTCATGTAAAAAGAGATAAAATTAGGGTACACCCTGCAAAAGTCACAATTTCATCACAGGACAATCCCTCCTGTATAAATCTGCGTCAGTGCAGAGAGAACCTGCAAACTTTGAGGTAACTTCTAAAATTAAGATGCATGATAAAGAATAATATATAAAAAAGCTGTTTTTCTTTTGCCCCATCTGGTCTGCTAGGAGTATCTTTTTAAAATTACATTCATGTTCTGGTATAATTCTATGTTCTAGATGCTTTGCATCTCATTATTTTTAATGTTTGTTGTATATTTAACGTGTATATAATCCAGCACCCTGGGTGATGTGGCACTGTATAAATAGACCACACATGAATTCAGATGTAAATATAGAAATAGGTAAGGACAGTACAAAAAGAATGGAGCTCAGTAAAAACATGCTTTTTGATTGAACCTGTTCAGTTTGCCATTTAGATTCACCATTTTGCATTTACTTACGCATTTACTCCATTGGGTATGTATACATCATAGAGCACTAGATACACAAAAGCGTCAGTCGGCAGTCAGTTTTCCAATCCAGCATTAAATCCTGTGATTGTTGAGAATTGTTTTGCATAGCCAGAATGAAATGAACCATTTTATTTGCATTTTTGTTTCACGCAAACACACTTACTTCACTCTGTAATCTGATTGGCTGAAACTTCTCTCCTACATCACAACTATGTTGTCTGGCACACCACACATACCCAGCCCTGTGCCCACAAAAGAAACTGGTTTCAGAACAGTTGATCCAGAAATTAAGAAAAGGACCATTCCAACTGAATAGAAAACAGAATAGACACTTTATTTATTTTACTAGTTTAACAAATAAAGTCAGAGGCACCGGTGAAAGAGAAAATTGTACAAGTGGTTTTCTGGGGACTCAAACCACTTAACATGTACCAGGATTGTGGCCCTTCTGCATATAGACACTGACAAGAAAATAAGTTCATTTTCTGCTGGACTGACAGGGATTTTGGTCTTGATTGATTAAGACCAACACATATATTACCAGGATGCTTAAGATATAGAAGAATTCGGTTGATATTATAGAACTTTTTGAAGGTTGTAAATGGAATCTTTGAGGGGGTGGGGGGAAATTATTATTATAATAAATTATTATTATAATTATTATTGTCTTCAAAGCTGGATTGATGGCCTTGTATTAGGTAGGGTTCATATAAGGTCAACCAAGGAATGCACCATCCCAACAGGATTTTTTTTCCCAGAGGATATACCTGAACAATATATGGGGTCTCCTTACATTTGTTCTTTAAATTGTGAGACTGTAAGGGATATCGAAGGTTATCATCTAGATCTTGCTGCTAAGAACATCTTGTTCTTTTAGCTTTACGTCATTTGAACAAAAGCCATTAAAACAAATTAAAACATTTAGCTTTTTCCTGCAATTAAAAGATGACTGTTTTTCAACATTCCTAGAAATATTTAATACTTAAATTAATAATTGTTTTTTTGCAAGTTCAATTGTGACCAATTCCTTTAGTCAATGGTTAGCATGCTCCATTTCTGTGCATCCTTTTGCACTCATTTGATGACGTTAATGTGAGGCATGGGTTACCAAATAAAGGTTACATGAATCAGTGATTATATCATGGTACATTGCAATTTTAAAGATGCTTTTGATCTAGAGAAAACTCATGGTTTGGAATCTGAAAATGTCTCTGTTCCAAAGCATTATCTAATAATGATGGTAACAAGCACTTAACCCAAATTCACAATCTTACACATTTGATCTGTCATTTTAATAGATTCTTGTGTGTGCTTAAGCCTTTATACAAATGTTTTCCCATCCACATCCATAGAACAACATCCCCAGTACCTGACCAGTATATTGCCTCAATCACCAAATTTGGGCCTGGAGTAACAGTGTCCTGCAGAGTTAAGATCCAACCCTAAACAAACCCACCTAAATAATTAAGGTCTTCCTCTGCAGAACCCCTTTAGGACAAAACCCGGACCCTCTAGGACCACACTTGGTGACTTGGAGCATTATTGTCTTGTATAGACTGTTCAACAGCACTTCCACCTCTCTGTTTGTCATTCGATCAGCCAGAACTTAATGGACATAAGCTGCTTTTACCATATACATCGGAAGCTGAAGCATGTTTTGTTTCGTCAAACCCTAGACATAAACATTTGCTGAGATCCAGAGAGTGTCATTCCATGGTTTGGCATGTACTCAGACCTCTCAGAAACATTGATGATGTAACAGTGGAATCTCCAGTTTGTTTAAGTGTGATTGGCATGCATCAGTTCCTGCTTCTCGCTGTAAATGCAGCCAAATGAAACTAAAACTCCAGACAGACAGACAGAAGAGAGAGAGCTGCAGAAAACACAACACCCTCCACAGCACAAGCTGAGCAGCATGAGCAACCAGAGACACCCAGTCAACATCCAGATCGCTGGAGCTATTGAGAAAGATACTACCCAAGTAAGATTTTCTTTCAGTGTTTTAGATTTCATTCAAGTAATTTTAAGCTGCAGATGTATGTTATGCCATCTAGAAAGTTAACCTGAGAGGGGTTAAGATCTGAAAGGGGTCCAACACTAGCAGGATGTACCTAAAAAAGTGGCCGGTGACTATATATAATGCACAAACCTTGCAGTGCTTCTCAAGATTTTATTCATTAAAATTCAAGTAATGAATGGTTGGTAAAACAAGTGAATACAATGTTTTAAACTAATTAATGCTCTTTTCATTCATTTCAGTTGTACATGACCACTGTTCTCTGGTCAGATCAAAATGAAGTCACCGTGTACAGATCCCTGAATGACTTCAAGAAACTTAATGTGAGTGTCCTTAAATCCAAAAGACTACACAAGCTTTCCACTGTGGAGTAACATTTCCAAATTTATCATCTGTAGAGAGAACTCAAGAAGAAATTCCCTCCTTCAAACTCCTTTAACAGGTCGACAAGGATTATTCCCACATTTAAAGGTAAACATCTCAGAAAAAACTTCCTCAGTTGAAGAACTTTGAATATCCATCGACAAACCTCTTTAACTATGTATTTTGCCAGCACATCATGTTCATGGAGTTTAATATTTACAGCTGCAGGGGTGTACATCAACATGCAGATTAGGGGCCCCAGTAAATCTGTGCTGAGACTGAAGGCTCTGGAGGGATACTGCGGAGAACTCTTAAAGTCAGATCCTCGAATCTGCAAGAGCTCAGAACTCATCAACTTCCTGAATCCCAAAGCCCTGGATCTCAACCCGGACTTTGCTAAAAACTGGTAAGATCAAAGTCCCAAAGTCAGAACGATGTCCGTCGATGTTAGCGGAGCTGTGAATACAAGCGAAGCGTTAATCTGGTATCTTTGAGTTCTGAAGTTAAAGTTTGATTTTGTTCCGCAGTATTGTGATCATGCCTTCAGAAGTCACTCTGGGAAGCGATAAAACCGAGGAAAGCAATGGCGTCACTCAACCCTTTGTTACTGAAACCTACCGCTGCGTTGCTACCTATGAGACCAAGGACACCAAGAATCGGCCTTTCAAAGTTGAGGTGGACGAGGTTGTAGATGTGCTCATCAAGGATCAGAAAGGTGAAAACTCATCTGGCCTTCAGGACTTTAAATAGTTGTTCCTGTGACATTAAACATTCTTCATTGTTTACTGACTGTTGTTCTGGACTCCACAGGTTGGTGGCTGGTAGAGAACAATGCCAAACACCTCGCCTGGTTTCCTGCTCCGTACCTAGAGAGGGCTGAGATGGGGTACAGTGGTCCTGACGTGATGGATAATGGAAGTAAGCAGCAAAAAAAGTGGTGCATGGCTGAATCCACTATTACTGAAGCTAAAAGTAGGGCAAATTGAACTCTTTTTTTGTAGTCTTTCAAACCTTTCATGTCCTTTCAGTAAATACTCTGGCAGCTCTGTAAATAAAAACAAGTGTGTGTCAACATTTCTTTAATTAACCAGTAATCATCCCTACTTCATTTACCTAACTAAAATCAATGGAAAACAATGAAAAATGGTTCTTCTCGTGCAAGACTCCAAGCATTTTTACCTCTTCTGTTGTTCGGGTGTTTTCTATGCAGCTACCAAATGTTACAAATTCCAGTTTGGTTTTGAAGCCAAATTCCTTAGTGAAGTGGTTCTTACGATGCTGGAAACTGAAAACATTACTAACAATCTTTTTTTTTCAGGTGTTTTTTATGTAGCTACCAAATGTTACAAAGCCATGAACAGTGATGAAATCTCAGTGGAGATCGGCTCAGTGGTGGAGGTGTTGCAGAAGTCGGACAATGGCTGGTGGATTGTGAGGTAGCTCATTTACCATTATGAATAAACAACTTTAGCCCCAGAGATACATTTAAAATCTTTTGTGGCATCTAATCTAAACCGGTTCTTCAAACTAGAAATGTTACCTAAGGGCTTTGGATTACTTCACAAATTTTCCCTCTTTGTCAACCCTATAGGTGCAACCGAACGGCAGGATACTTGCCATCAATGTACCTCCAACCGTACAACAACCCTCGGATTCATATGATGGAAACCAGAAGAGAACTAATCAGCCCCACGCTTGATATGGTGCAGCTTCCATTACCAGAGCAGGATTCCCTGCAGGTCTCCAGCCTTGACCTAGGCAGATCCCATGAAAACCTGCCTCATCTCACAATACCCCCCCTGCACCCTGAAGATCAGTTGATGTTACACTCACTTAATAAAATCACAAGTTCTTCAAAAGCCACATCACCAATCCAAGGGGAACTGGCTCAAACCGAACACAAAAGCAGCTTGAGTGATGACAGCGGCGAGTTTAATGATGAAAGCAGCTACTCTAGCAGTGATTCGCCGAGTCGCTCAGAGACAGAAGAGACACTTTACAAGATTCACATGCTGACCAATAACTTGAGCCCTGAAGCTACTGGAGAGGACAACACAAGCCTCAGACAGTCAGCTCCCTGGTTAAACAAAATGCCCACTCAACCCAAAGTTCCACCCAGACCCCAAGCCCAGGAGATCATCAAACGCTGCACCACTGTCACACGTAAAAACCTCCAGAAAAACTCCTAAATAGAGCTCCTAATGGAGACATTAGGTTTATTCTTCCTAAATCAGTTCCAAACCTGTTAGTGTTTTTTTTTTCTTCATCTGGGCACAAAAAGGTTTAGTTTGAAAGTGTTTTGGTAACCATTGAGTTTCAAGATAAAGAAACTCAAAAGTGTGAAACATTTTGAGAAGTGATTTTTATCTTTGAGTCAAACATGAAAAGCACGTTGGTTATAAATGGACAACGTAAGGAATCAAAAATAATTCTTGTTGACAAATGTTTTTAAATGGCTCATCTGGCTTTAAGATCAGATAAATGACTATATAATTGTCAACAATGCTGTACAATCTTCTACGTGTCCAATGTTTGAGTCTTTTGTAGCTTTACTTCTGAAAATAAAACTCTTTGCCACATTTGACAGACACAGCACATGTGCGTGCGACTTCCACGCATTTAAATACACAGAATTACAATTTCTCACAAGTTTCACCATGTTGATGTAAATATTAAATAAAATGTAGTAAAAAAATATGTTACAGTTATCATGTTGGGTTACTGCATGAATTTAAAGCTTAAAAAAAGACAATGATATTTATTTAAACAGGGATTAGTACTTCTTAAAGATTTTCCACTTTCTTACAAACCCAAACATTTGTTTGATTCTTCCTTTTCAACCTACTGTGCTAAACACCAATTTAAACTTAATCATCGTGTTCCCAAATCAACATATTCCTAAACACATACAGTTTTGTTTCCTGTCGAAAAAAGTATGCTCCAATAAACTCCAGCTCACTCAGAAGCATTTCTGAATTGACTACAAAACCAACTCTGCACCCTCTTCTATCACTGCCCTGCTCTCACTTTTTTAACAAAGAAAGAAACTTGGGTGAAGTCAAGTCAGACTTTTTTTTAATGAACAGCATGTTGGAGTTATTTTCATACAGAGATAAGCTGAGAGTTATCCAATGCTTTGATAAAACTGTTTGCTTGTAAGATGATGAAAAAAACATCTATAAAACCATGAATGCAGTATTATACAAAAGATGCAAACCATTCACCACAAACCTCGGGAATGGCCGATCAATTCTCTTTGCAGCACTAAATAAAAAGACAGATGAATGACAGTTGTAGCAACAATCACCTGACTGCTGCAGTTACGCATGGAACGGGGGCTGGAGGATTCGTGGAGACCTGGCTGATCTGGTCCTCATCCTCGCTGTCATCACTTGCCTCGTCACCAGAGGGGTTTTTGCCATTCACTCGAGCAGTTTTACCTGTGCTAACACTCTCGTCTTCCTCAGCACACTGTTCCAAATCTGCTGCGAACTCCTCATCTTCCTCCATGTTCTGCTCAGGTGCTTCAACGTCTGGGATTTGCATTGGCGCCTTGTCTATCTCGAAGATCAACTGAGGACTGGTGTCCATCTCATTATCCTCATCATCCAGGGTTACTCTGGGAAAAAAAAACAGAACGGATGTAGCTTAAAATTGAGGGAGTCAGTGACATCCTACTATGATCCCCTTTTACTAAAATGTATTTAATATATGAATGCAGTCCCAAAAGCAATGCATGTCAACTGTTCTCTTTGTGAAAAGTTACATGTTTTTAACAAATAATATGCAAGTTATCATGCGTCATGCCACCCAGAGAATTATGTTTTATTACTGATCACCTTGAGGCATGTCATCATGGACGATGTGGGCAATCTGCATGACTTGCACCTCTATGAACTAGACTAAGTTCATATCAATACAGCACCATTAACAAATTAAACGGCAAGAAAGTGGAGCATAATGCTATAATTCTATATAGTTCAGGTCAATTTACATCTTTGAATAATTGGTCCGATGTTGGTCCATCAGGATCGTTTCAGCTCGGCACTGAGCAATGTGTGTGATTGGATAGCAAATCCCAACCAAAAAAAGACTCATACTAAAGGTTCACAACCCCATGAGCGCGTTTCCAACTTAGCAGTTTTCCTGGGGTTAGCAGTTTATCTACAATGAGATTCCTCTGATTGAAAGTGCAGTATGAATGAATAATAAAAAAAAAGCATTTAATTCATTTTCTGTATCAGCTCAAACGTCTTCTATGTGTACGTCTTGTGATTTACCCGACCTTTTAACAAACTGCTTATGTTTACTGCCGAACTGTAAGTCGCTTTGGATAAATGCGTCTGCTAAATGCACAAATGTAAATGTAATGAATAGAGCACTTCATGACCATTCCTTAAAAAGGAAACAATCTGTTTCAGTCTAAATATTATTTATTAGTTTTTGATAATTATCTAAAAATCACATTTATGATTTGTTAATATTCAAACAAGTATAAGTTTAATAATGGTTTTATCAGTTTTGCGTTTAAGATAATGAACCCCCTTTATCCAACAATCAGCTTTCCCTTGTAAAAATTGAACAGGAAGACTTGAAAAATAATTCACGGTGGTTGTTTGATTTTTAAATCGAGTCAAATTCCTAAAGTTTAATAAGTTAAATCTTTGCAAAGGTAAAACAAACTTCCTGGAAGATAAGGCATTATCTGGCACCGCCCCCCAATTCCACAGAATTCACAATCTTATCTAATCAGCAAACATTTTTGTTTGTACCACAAAAGTGGTGTAAATGTATGATCCTAAACAAGAAAATAATAAATCTGATTCCTTCTGTGCACAAATCATAAAACTGCTGCTTCCTTCCTGGAGAGTTTAGTGACACAGCAGGAGGAAGCTCACCTGTCTTGAGCCCCAGTGATGCGCATCTTCTGCCACATGTAATCCAGAAACATGGAGGACTGCAGCAGCCGACTGATCCTCTGCATGTGCCTCTCTTCAGCAGAGAACAGACTCATTTTCAACACGTTTCAATTGAGACAGTTAAACATCGTAAACTATAATTATATCCACAGATCTGCCTGAGTGCAGTTTGCATGTTCTCCCTGGGTGTGTGTGTGTGTTAGCAGTGGCAGAATCTCAAAAGTCTTTCAGATGGTTATTACGAAAGATGACCACAGGGTCATTTGTGCTTAAATGTGTCAAGAAGGATTTTAGGATTTTATGTTTAATATTTCTATCATTTTTACAGGACATGTGAGTCACTGACCAGTGTAGGGCAAGAGGGCTTGGATGTGAGTGCGGGCACCCTGCAGCTGCAGCATCTCCTCTGGGCTCAGGTGGGTAAGCAGCACTTTCACCACGGCCTGAGCATCCAAACAGCAGCGAGAGTTTGTATTCCACACCACACAGTAACGCAGCACCGACTCTGAGCACACAAAATATGCCCCGTTACGTCTCCAAAGGTGTATTACATTTACCAAAATAAATAACAGCATACAACTGAAGTCAATTTATTAAAAAAAAAAAAACTTAATGATGGTACACATTTAGTCACAACCCACAATGTAGAAAATGTGACTGGAGAAATCTACAACTTTTAAGTTTGGAGGTTCAAATAGAAGTTTCATAAGCCTGAAGTTTCACATTTGAACTAAATAAAAGCAGGTTTGCACAACTTGTTATTTTTAAAACTCCAACCTCAAAAATGTAGTTCAATAGCTTGCCTTGAAATGTTCTCAACGTTTTATAAAAGTGTTGTGGATCTCAACAATCTCACCCCAACATAGATACAACCTCGTCAGTACCTTTCTGATCCAGCCGCAGTTTCAAGAGAGTCTTTTCCAGCTCCTGCATTCCATCTTCCTGCTGACGAATCTCTATTAAGAATTAATATATTGCTAGTATTTTTATAGTACACAGAGTGACTGTTGATTCAGGAATTACCACCAAACATTCATTCAATAGCAGTCACTACATTGTTCACAAAATTCACAATTTTCTCACAAGCAACTACTTTTTTCATGACATCTTGGACTTGAACAACGTACAGGGCAAATTATTTTGAACAGTCATTTTGTGCATTCACACATATAAAAACTCAATTCAAGCAGTGATTCTTCAGGAAACATTGTATTTTTTGCAGCCACTCAACATTTGTATGAATTGTGTATTTGAAGCAGTGTTCAGTGGGAGGTTTGGATGCATAGTGGTGACAAATAATTCACCAAATCTGGTCATTTACAAGAAGCAAATTTAGCTCAAGTCTAGAGTTGATCCGTGTGACAAAAATCCAACATCAACAAGTTTCAAAAAAACTATTGTGTGGCAACACGAGCTCAAAGTGCCCCAACATGAAAGTGACAACAAAAGAGACATTAGCTGCGTTTCCATCCATCTTTTTATGCACATTTTTGAATTTTGCATTTAAAAAAAAACCTGGATGCACATATATTTTGAACCTTTTTTCTTATGCAAGTTGGATAAACTTTTTATTCCATAAGAAAAGAATACTTTTATTTGGAAATATATTTAGCAAATAAATCCCAATGCAATGGGAATGTGTTTTCCTGTAAGGGGAGATGGGGCAGCATTATTGGACGAACCACAAGGTCAATTTCATTGCACAGTGTCTAAAATGTATAAACTTTTCTTAGCCAAAGTCTCCTTCCAGAACAGTCTTGACTGGCTGCGTTCCCAAAGAGCAGTTTCCCACCTCTAAAAGCAAGATGACTGCACATATTGCGTTTCATCTACGTGTTCTAAGAAGCAAGTAAGTTACCATTTACAAAACAAAGGCCTTCTCCTAAAACAGTGACTTTCATTTTTCTTTTGTTATTGGTGCCAGTTTATCAGGAAGTGACAATTTTGCTCAATTGGACTTGTTGGATGGAAAAAGTGTTAACAACATTCCAGTTTAATTTGCATCTTTGTATAGAAACATTGCTAGTGAGTGTGTGGAGCAGGTATTCTGATGCTTTTCATGGATTTTGGTGCACAGGATGAAGATGTAGATAGTGATCAATGACATTTCAGGTACGTGACTGTGTTACTGCGGCATTCCTGTCATGCAGTGTTGTGCAAGTTACTTCAAAACAGTCATTAATGTCTATTTACTTGATTAATTTTGTATTTAAAACACTTATATAATTACGCCGTCTATTTACTCAATTACTCAATAAGTAAATTAACTAAATACTTCTTAAAATCCATTATTTACCTTGAGTAGACAAACGCTTCTAATAATAAATAATTAAAAAACCATGAGTCAAGCATAAAATAGGTTAGCATTTAGCTTCCTGAATCACCTTAGATTCAATAAAAACATTGTATGTATGCTGACATAAGAAATGTAACTTTTTAGGTAGGAAATAAAGTTCCTGAATAACAAAAGTATTCTGCAAATTATCTGATTAATACAAAGGCTTAACTTAAGAAATGGTAAATATGACATGTATCAAGCTGCAAACCTAAAATTTACCATTAAAACAACGAGTACCATATTCATACATAAATGCAGTTAAATTGCACTAAACTTTTTCATTGGACAGGTCTGTTTTTTGGCACATACAGATATTTTGTTTAATATGAACCTAAAATATGCAGCAAAAATATGACTATGAAGTAAACTGGTGCAAAAACAACATAATGATTTTGGAGCAGCAGATTTTAACAATGAAACAAGTACATTAAAAAGTAACTGTAATTAAAATACAGAACAATTGCTCTCTACCATCTTTCTGTTTAATTATCTCATGTTAAAATGTGGACAACTGTGATTAGCAGTCTAGTATGGCCTATATTGTACACATTTTTCTTCTGATTTACATTAATTTAGGGATCAAATTGGTAGTTTTTAAACAGCAACCTGTTAAAAGCAGCGTTTGGTGTATGAAGCAGTGTTTGTTATCGGATGAAATGGTTTTATTCGGTGTGTTTTGTACTTTGTTATGTATAATCTATTCTACAATGTCTAGTGCCCTGGGTAACATTTGTGTTGTGTGGCACATTATAAATAAATTTAGATTGATTCATTGATATTCAGGTGCACTCAATAATCTGGAAATGATTGTACTGTAAAACAGAGAGCAGAACTCAGACGTCACTCAAAAAAAAGACAAAATCTTCTGTGCAACCCATGTACAGCTGCAATATTTGAAGCTAAGGACTGTTTTAGCTCTTAAAACAAATAACAGTGGAGACCAGTGAACCAAGATACAGACTGGAAAATTATAAAATGTCAAAGATTCTCAGATGTAATAGTCGAGGAAACACATTATTGTAAACTGCTTTATTTGATTATATAAGTCAATCAGCAACCAACCGTCTAGTTCCAACCAATGACTATGAAGGGTTTGTGCCTGAATGACTCCAAGGACATTTCAGTTAAGCTTTCCTGAATTTCTTGAACGACTGGTCATTGTAATGCCCCAGCACAGTACAACTTAGGTTCAACTAGAGCTGGACGATTTCACATAAAAACTGAATCTCTGATTTCTTTGGATAAAATTTGAAAGGATTGATTTTTCTTAAAATTGAGCTTGTACATTGTTCAATGAAGCAAACCCGAACCATTTCCACACTGAAGAATCCAGTTTGAGTTTTTTTTGCACGTCGAAATTAACACATTAAACTTTCAGAATTTATCCCCTAGCTTTAAAGCCTCTACACAAAGATCCGAATGTTCAATGCGAAGTTTTGTGCGGCAAACAGCCGCGATTTAAAACCATGGGTGCCAACGGGAGCTCAAACATCTGAGCGTAAAAGAGTTTGCGAAGCCTTGATGGGTAGCGTAAGTGCTCCTTAAGTCACACATGTGTCACTTTTATAAAAGGATTAATCCCCTTTTGACAAAAAAAAAAAATGTAATTGTTATTTTTGAGGTTTCACCAGACCAGCATAAACACACGTCACACCTGCAGAGAGGGTTTTTACATCAGTCCAATAACAATAAAGTCACAAAAATATGAGACTTACTCAACCTCAAAGAACCCCTCAAATCAACCAGATTTGTGCATCTTGTGAACTCGTGGAGGTGGTGAAGAGCCTCAGATTTCAGATGCACAACCCAAAAATGTGCTCTACTTGATCTCGGAAAGCAATCCTCTCTGGAGAGAAAAGCAGAGAAATAAAAAAGAATACCTTTGATGACACACAGAGCCGTGTGAGGCTGGTCCAGAGAGATAGCGATGCCCAGAGCCTTCAGATACTGCTTCTCATGAAGGAGATTCCACAACTCCTGCTGCCTGCCGAAAACACGAGCAAGATCTCCATTAGAATCAAGTTATTTATGATAAAAGATATAACATCTGATTGTTTGAAACACATTTCTTTTTAAACAAGAGGACATTGCATGTGTCCATAAGAGGAGAAATAACACTTTTCTGTGAGTGAAAATGTTAAATCAAAAGTTCAAGCCACAGCCACCCAACTAAATCAAGATGTCCAAATGCGAAAACTTTTCAGACTGATACTACTAAAAGAATACTGGGAAATCAGTGAGAAACTTGCACAGACCACAGTTGTGAGTCATTAGTCCAGTCTGAAGATCATAACCAATGTTATGCAAAAGTATTTGGAAAAAATTATTTACCATTGACCTATAATGGCTATAAATGGGAAACCTGAACAGACTTGAGTCCAATAGATTACAATTCAACCAGACATTAGTTGAAGAAAAAAAAACATTTTCTTCATTTTTATTTCTAAGTGATCACAAATAATCACATTTATGTTTATTAATGTTTGTTATCTGGTTGTTACTGCTGTGATGTTAACCATGTAAACAACCTCCATTACCATAAATATATTGTGTATCATCAAGCTGCACATTACACACTGCAGCAATCAAAAAATGTGTTTTTAAATTAATTAAATACAAATGGATCAGTATAAAATTTTGTGAACAAATCAGATTTCTCCTTGTGTGGGTTTTTCTACGTAATTAGGCTATTAAACACAACCTCAAACCACTGCTCCAGTGACATAATTAGGGTGTGTAGGAGTTTAACTCAGTAAACCAGATTGTTTGTTTGTTTGTTTCATTCTTTCTCTTGTGTTGATTGGCTGCACTCACTTCAGCACTTGCTCTTCCTGTTTAGCCTGTTCCTCCGCCTGCTCTGTTTCAGTCACATCCTAAACAGAAACAAAGTGATGAACCACACGAGGATTCCTGACACAGACAGAAACTCTCCCAAGCACAAATCATACTGTGATTTACTGCATTCAACATTTAAGTTCCTGTGTTGGTTGGACATCAGCATTTCCTAAACCTCACACAACAGCAGTACATCATCAAAAGCATCTACTTTATCAGTCCTGCCCTTTGACGCCATAGGCATGCATACAGATTATGAGCCTGCTGACCTACTTGGCTGAAGAAACATGTTTATGCGAGTTAGTCACACCAACTAGTCATTTCCTAAAGTCATTAAAAGATGCACTTTTGAGCAAAGGGGCAACATTTGAGAGGTTTCGAAAGCAGAGCATAACAGCAGATCACAATGTTTACAATGGTGAACATCACAAAAGATATGGTGTGGTATGACAACTACAGCAGAAGAACGATGACTGGTTTTACAGCCACATGGTCTGGACAGGTGTGTCTCGCTCACATGGCCTCGCTCACCCCCAGGAAAGCAGCTGCAGTAAAGGGTTGTCAAGGTGGGATGAAACCACTATATTTCTAGGTTTCTCACTGCTTTAACTGTTTTTTTTACTATTAGTTGTATAAAACTTATACATTTTTTATATTATTAAACTTCCATTTGCAACAAAGATTTCACACACTTTTATTGTGATTTAGACACCTGAACTCCAACAGAGTATATATATTTTTTTTTTCCTCTCTTCAATTTCTGCTCAAGGAATGATGAGCTTTTTTAATTTTTTTTTATCAAAAACTCAAACAGCTTTCCCAATTTTAAATCAATGTTCACTGCTCAATGATTTAAACCCTATAATAATCTTGCAAGAGTAAACAAGACGTAGTACGTAGTAATCAATTTATATAATTAAAATCACCATTTGAGAAAGCTGGATATAGAAGACATATCTTATTTGACAAAAAAATGACAAGTAAAAATGTATAAATAAATAATGATTAAAAAATATATAAAATAATAAACATTAAATAAAATGTAAATAAATAAAGCTATTTAATAGAAGGTATTGTATAACATAGGTATTCATTCGATATGCTTTAAAATTATTTGCCTATTTCTTTCTCGATAGCAATTTTTAGGGCAGTCCTAACCTCAACACCAGGATTGGTTAAATCAGAATCCCCTCTTTGATGCTGCTGCGTCTTCCTAGAGCTGGTCTTCCTCCATCACTTCACAACAGGATTGAGGTTACCTTTACCTCACGCTGGTCCACAACTTTATTTAGAGCTGGTGCAACATACTTGGAAAATGATCAATAGTTTGTTCAGTTTTATTTACATGTATATTCAGAATTGCTGAGGGTATTGACTGGTTTGATTGTGCTTGCATTATTCACAGTAGAATAAGCATTTGTTGTCAAATTTATAGACTAAAGCAATTTATTTACTATTTTATTTATGTATTTGTGCATTTTATAAATGAAAATAAAAATATTTCACTATATTCGTCTATAAAAGTTCACAATCATTCCATGGAACGTATTTCTTGGGCTGGTTTCCAGTTAAATATTGCTTTTATATGTTTTAGTTCTAATAATTAAATCTTTTCCTTGTCAAAAATTGCTGCCGGGCTGTAAATCATTGCTCAGTTGAATACATTGATTTTTATTACAGAGTAAAGTTGAATCAATGGTCATGTGATGTAACTGACCTGCCACAGGGTGATGGTGGAGTCTGCAGATCCAGTCACTATCAGCTCATCCCTGATGCTGCCATGAAGAGCCCATACTTTATCCTGATGGGCATCAAACGTTTTTACACACTCGTTGGTCTTAATGGTCCACAACTTTACCAGTCCGTCCGAGCCACTGAAGAAGAAGGTGAAAAGAGTGACTCAAAGCACCTTCTTCAAAATCAAGCAGTTCATCAGGAAGAGTAGAAACTAACCTTGATACTAGTTGCGTTCCTCGACTTACAAAAATAATCTTCAACACAGAGGCATCATGTCCCTCAAACGTCTGTAGTGAAAATAAAAACTGACAATATGAAACCAAATAAAGTGCAAATGAGGAGTTGTTTCTTAATCAATCGAGTCAAATATTGCAGGAACACTTTGAAACCATACAGCTATCTAAGTAGCTGGATTAATCTACACCTGACCTTGAGGCAGCTGAAGTCCTGAAGACCCCATATCTTAACCATGCCATCTGCTGAGGCAGTGGCCAAGACCTGGTCCACTGGAGAGAACTGAAGACTCCAAACTCCTCTAGTGTGACCCCTGAAGACCCCTAAGAGACTCATGTCAGCCAGATCCCAGAGCTTGGCCGTGCGGTCCTGAGACCCAGAGGCCAGAAGCTTGTCATTGGGGGAGACTGTAACGCTGTTCACGTCCTGCAATATGGGAAAAGGGATGACAGTAGAAGGGGCAATTAAAAAGGGCCGTAGTAGATTAAAAAGTGGACGAAGACAAGATATTCGAAGAACTTTGTTCAATCAAAACCTTTACAGAATATTAGTTGCTTGTAGTATGAACACCAAACTTGCTACAGATGTCCTTGACATGTAGTGGTTACAATTGATTGTGTTTATTTGCTTCGTTACAAGTAAAATAAGGAGATATTAGAGGAAACATGAAGGTTTTTTTTAGGCGGAGTTCATTTTTTGGCCATTCCAAAAAATCAATTTGGAATTTGGAATTACTCTTACCCAGTGTTCTTGACTGTCAAATTAACTCATCCACACCACTCCCCAAGAACCTATCTACAATTTGATACCTAGATTTGCAGTTTAGACCTTGTAAAATCTGAGAAATGCCTTAAAAAGTAAAAGTATAGGATTTTCGGAAAATAGGCCTCAGGGCTTAAGAGGTTAAAGAATCAAAACCACTGATGGTGATTCTTGCACCATAAATGGACATCAGAGCTGTACCACTTTTGCTCCCAAGAAGAGAATGTATTTAATTTTGTCAAAACTTGCTCGAAACCCCTTTAACTTTGATTCCTACAGTTGGTTTCTCCAACAATTATCCTGTACCAGGAAAAAAAGCTTATATCCATTACATGGTTGCTATTTTATCCGCTTAATGATTGGTATATATTTTCATTGTGGGTAAGCCAACCCTTTAAAACCTACCGTTAAACTATTCTCCCTAATTCTTGGAGCACATATTTTAATGAACAAGATAGTGTTGAACATTTTTCATGTCAAATAAAACATGTATTAAAAGAATCTATGAATTAAATAAAAGCGGGGAAAAAAGCCTAGTGGAAGTACACTGTTGCTCACATTAAATGATAAATGACTGTTAGACAATAGAAATGTGCTTTCAACACCCAGATCTGACACAATGGAAAGGGACCAAGAATAGAAAACAGGCAAAACTGTGAACGTGCTGGAGAGCAGGTTTTTTTTTCCAAGCATCACTGAGTCTGGGTACCTTCTCATGAGCCTTCTCTGTAATTCGTGCAGTCAGCACGGCTGGTTCACACCCTTCATTGGGCAGAGTCTCAGGTAAGTCCCATACTTTAAGAGTGCAGTCCTGACTACCCGAAACCAGGAAGACTTTCTTTAATCTGCACACAAGAAAACAGAATGAATGGAAAAAATATTGTTTGCTTTTATTGTTTAAGTGTGTCCACTTTAAAAACAAGCATACCAGAGAGAACACAACACAATGCATATTTCTGCTGAAGTTCATGCATGTATTTATTCAAGCTAACCTGATAAATGCCTTTCATAATCCATTACAAACTTATAAACCAGCGTGAAATACAGGACTAAGTCAGGTCAAATACTGGCCATCTATTTGTATTTTAGAGCTGGAGTTCTTATTGGCTTTACCCCCAACACTCACCCATGTTTCATCTGCTAGTAAATGAAACATTTTGCTTTAACGCTTTTTTGTTTATTGTTCAGCTCCTATTGTGTTTTCCTCAGGCCATGTGGTTTCCATTACAGTGGATGATTTGTCCCACCTGTGTCTTCTCTGTGCATCCCTCACTTGTTCCCTTTATAAGCCCCCAATGATTGCACATTTCTTACACATTCATTATGATGTCACCAAGAGGAACAAGAACGGCATAATAGAATCTTGCATCTTGAATGACTGGTCTAAACCAAGCGCACTCAAAGCCGATACTGGAAGTTGGTGGAAACACAAAGGCGAACCACAGCACATATAGCTATTCATACCAAGGGTCATGCTGTTACTAAAATCCGGTGGAAATACAGCATTAGTCTATAAACAGGGTTTGAGATAAGAGCTATTTGGCAATAGCAAATATATCTAAATAAGGTTTACCATATGATTAACTTCAGTACATTTAAATCAAAAGTGTGATTAGCCTGAACGAGTCCTTGATTCATGCCAATATAGTAAAATAAAGGCTCTAGAAGCAGATTTAAATAAAGATCCTTAAGATGGGCCTGAGACATTCTTAAATTGGACAGTGGCTCTGACCTGGAGCAAGCGATGCAGCCCAAAGCATTCGAGTGCCCGCTTCCCTGAGCCACACAGTGTACCCGGCCACTAGTCCCATCCATCTTCCACAGCCGTAGAGACTTGTCCTAAACCCAAGACATAATCCTTTAGATCATTTCCTATTCATAGTACATGCCGCACGGAATGGAAAATTCCTCCCTACTATGAAATGGTACAAGATTCACCTTTCCACAGCTGGCAAACATGGAGGCTTTGTGGAAAACGTCGACAGATAAGATGGTATCTGCAGAGACAGATAATAAGCAGATCAGGAGATTTGTGATGCTCATGAAACCAGATCCACTTGAGGAATGACAAGGTTCCAAAAACAACATTAAAGTAACTTAATTAATAATACATAACCAAAATTACAGCTTTGCATGTTTGAAATTTGTATACTCACTTTTAACACCTTAAATTTTCATAACATAACAGACTGTTACATTTCGTAACATACCCCCACCCCTTTATTTCTTTCATATACGTAGTTTTCAGACTAGCTTTTAAGACTGAAATCACTGAGGCTTTGTTTATAATACAAATATATTTTTTTAATAAGTTACAGAGTTAAATCTTGCTTTTCTGCAAAGAAAAACTTCAAAAATAGTTCAAAAGAAAAGCAGTTCACTCCATCAGTTTAAACCCAATCCTTTACTTTGAGAAAGCTTTATTGGTTTAAAAATGCATCAAATTTAACAAGTTAAACGTTTTAGAGTAAAATTATTAAATAATCAATCAAGTTTAGCTCTAATTTGACTCGTTTTAATTGTTTTTTTTACCTTTATAAAAAGAGATACTACTATTGGTAAATAAATTCAGCATGTCACACATAAAAAAATAATAATAATAACTGAACCCAAAACAACATCACAATCAGCTTATAATATGAAATAATTTCCATGACTCTTTATACAAGGCAAAGCAACTTGTATTAAATCCATATTTAAGCTCAGTTGAAGAAATACATTTCAAGCATTTGACTGTCACTTATAAAACACCCTGCAAAGAGTTTAGGTTCTCACAGAATCCCTGGAAAAGTGTTTGTGCCTTCACGAATCATGAATTACTGATCTCTGGGGCCCTCTGCTGTTTGACTCACCTGTGTGCCCATAGAGGATCTGACAGCTATTGGTTGCCAGCTCAAACACCTTCAGCTGGGAGCTGTTTGTGGCCACAACAATGTGTGTGTCCTCCTTCCCCAGAAACTTCACATCCAGGACTTCATCGTTGTAACCCACAAACTGCATAAGAAAAGAAACCTGCTGTGTAAGTCAGCCCTAAATAAAACCACTGTTCTTTTCAACAAACTACATATGAAACAGAAGACAATAAATTACTTTAACTGATCATGAATCTTTTGCAATGTAAGAGTGAATTGAAACATTAAAGCTACTGCGGAAGTATCAGGACTCATAATGTTTTCATTTTAATAAAAAAAAAGAAAAGAACTGCATTAATTGCAGCAGAAAGTTACAGATTCACATCATAAGCTGACATTGGATCTCCCCTAGTAGTGACGACCTACATACATGAAATTGTCATTGAAACAAAGGTAAACATGCAGCCAGCTACACAGGAGATAAAATCACTTTTTTTAAGAAATTCATCAGAATTACAAGAAGATGCTCTGTTCCAGGTCTTACAGCACAAAAAAAACTGTTTCATCTACAATCAGAGCCTGTTCTGAAGCCAGCCAGAGTAGAGTTATGATTAAATGGTTAACTTCTTTGGCCAGAAGTGTTTTTGTTAAGTTATCTGAGCTCAGTGTGCTGCTGAATGGTGTCATTTTCAGATGAACACACAGATACAACGCTGACACTCGCCCTCTCTCTATATTTCTCAACCACGCTGCATCCACTATAAAATAAAGCATAAACTGAAAAGTGACTGAAAGGCTGAAGTGAAACCAGTGCGTAGAGAGCAGAGAAACCACAGTATAATTCCAAAATGACCAAAGATCCACCATAAAGTGATGATCTTTCAAAAGAAATCAATATCTGCTTTTTTTTCTGATTAACCAAAGCATTTTACACTTTAATGCATCCGTTTTTGAATTACAGAGCATAAGATATGGAAGCCATGCAAAAATCTAACCAATGTGCAGTTAAAGGCAAGATTTGAATTATTAAAAGGTTATTAAAAACTGTATCAATTGTCAAAAAACAAATATACAAGTTAAAGCCTCATATGGACAACTTTAGCTGCAGATAGAAGCTTTTGTTGTTAGTTTGTCATATGACGGATATTTGATGGGCTCAGATTTATATTGGGTGATCACAATGCCATACACCCAATTAAATCCCAATAGTACCTGCTGCTTTACATGGAGAGTAGGTGTCTGGTAGAGCAGGATGTTGTGCTCAGTAGTGACCGTAGCCAGTCTGCTGGACTGAGGGAGTGCTAGAATCTGCACAAGACTCCTCGGATCCAGATCACCTCCTTCTAAGATCAGTGGCGGGGCATCCTGGAGTGTCTGAGTGAACACACAGCGACCCGAGCTCGAATCCCACACCCGCAGAACTCCTGCAATCAACACAAACACCATCAACTTGACCACAGCCCAACACACAGCACTTCAGATGAGAATTGTTTTACCATTTTTATTTCAGGGTTTATTTTTAATAAATATGATAAAACACTTACAATAATCAAAATCTTTGATTGTAACTCAAAAATTGTCATACATATATACCACCAACAACAATAGCAGCATGAAACTAAAAATAAACTCAAATTGTTAATGATATATGTACAAAAAATAATTTTTTTGGGAAAGTATAGCTTATAAAAATGCTTTAGACTGACTGCAAATGTATATTTTTATATGATGATGTCCATTGTCATGTAAAAATATTATTATAATACACTATATCTTTAAGGTTACATATTAAAAACAGACAAATTATATCTTTAAATAAGATTAAAATAAGCAAGACAAAAACATTTCATTATATAATGAGCAAATAAAGAAAACAATTCGAGTTTATTGCTTAAGTGTTTGTATATTATGTATTTTAGATTCCTTTTCTCAATTAAAATATGATTATGACCTGCACTGCAGGCTTACCTTTACTGCCAGCTGTGATGAAGTGCAACACATCGCTGTTCACACCCATCTCCGAGAAATCGCCCTCTTGAGGGAGGAGAACCACACCTTCCACTGCCTAAAAATTAAGTATTAATAATACTTTTTTTTTTTTTATCAATTTGTTTCTTCAGAGTAATCTATTATCATAAAAAAAAGCTTTTGGTGTGCATAAGAAAGTGTGACCTCATAGACAGGAATCGTCCTCTTCACCACCTTCGACTCCAGGTCCCACACAGAACAGATATTATCACGCCCAGAACTGAAAAAGGTTTCCATATACAAACATAGAATGAAATAAATGACACTCCTTAAAGAAAACATTACGTTGTTTAGAAGTCAACTAAAAAGATCAGGTGACAACACCTAAACCATCATAAAACAATATCACAAAAGCCCTTTTTTAAGACCATTAAGGATCAAATTTTGGAAACATATATCATACATATATCTAACAAACTGCCACAAATTAACTATCAAGTATAAATTACTGTATTAATGTAATATGGCGTTCATGCTATCAAACACAATAGCTGCATCTTGAAAAATTGTAAACAGATGAAAAAAAAAATAACAAAAATTACTACATTTTCTTTAAAAATGTAAAAATTACTTTATTTGTGGTTGCTATACAACCAAATGTGCCAGCTCAAGCGGTGCTGCATGCTGTGAAATCTGTCTAAAAACACACTCGGACACAAGTGTGTAGGGAAAGTAAGTATTTTTTTGCCTAAAATTTGAGTTTTATAAACCACACAGAAACCCAGTTAAAAGTTTCAGAACTCAAAATATTTCCAGTTAAAAATCAAACCATTTATTTGAACTTACTACAGAAATAAATTGGAGTTTTAAAATGGTGTCTAATAAGCTGCTTTAGCCCCGCCCTCTCTAGAATGGTTCAAACAAATGTCAAATTGTACAAAATGTACCTTTTTTTATAACACTTTTTAAACATAATGCATAAAATTTAATTATTGCATATAGTTTGCCACTTCTTTTAGCACCCAACATCAGGTGCTTACACAAGGAATTGTGTTATTTTATTTTTAATGCTAGAGACTCCGCAATGCTAGAAAACTGAAAGAGTGTAACTCACTTTATTTTGGGCTTGGAATGTAAATGCAGTTATAATGTAAATATAGTGAATATTGAATGTGTGTCGCTTTCATACTCCTCCATTTATTTTTATTCATCAATGTGATTAATGCCTATAAACATTACATTAATTTACATTAATTTAATTATTAGATTACTTGGAGGACTGTGCGGCTCTGAACCTGGCAGAGTACAAAGGACATATATTTAGAAATTGTACCTATTAATTCCAACAAGTCTGTACAGAGGGTTGTCCCACAAACATATTGTGGCAATTATCTTTTCAAAACGGCCATAATAACTGAAACACTACATTCAACATTCATCGTGACTAATCATCAATTTCTTTTCTCTGATTATCAATAATTACAGATACTACTGGTTAGTTGCTGCAGCCCTTTAAATCGGTTTTATTTCTGCAGACAGTAATCCATCCTTCTTTCGACTGACATAAATAAACAGCATCATTACAAGCGGTATGATTGATATTATAATTCACTTAAAATTTGTTAAAAGCCCAACTTGACAGGAGCAAAAGTACTCAATAACCTGATTAGGGTTTGTCCATCAGGAGAGAATGCCAGGGATGTGACGACGCTGTAGTGGCTTTCCAACACACAGATGCATTTACTGGTGCGCAGGTCCCAGATCCGGATCTTACAGTCAGCAGAAGAAGAGAAGAGCTGCAGTTTGCTGATGTCTGGATGAAACTCCACCAGACTGAAAGAAAGGCCGTGCACAGCTTTCACTGACTAACTTTCAGACCAACGTGTGATGTTTGATGCTGATTGAAGCAGAGTTTCTTACTGTACAACACCAGGAGATCCTTTCAGATTGTGTGTGCAGTACTGCTTTATAACATCCCACAGCTTGATTGTGCCATCACAACCACCTAGACAAAAAAAAAAACAACCCTCACACACCGAGAACTTTATAATTTCGCAGGATATCGAGGATGCAAAAGCGGTGGCTACCAACACTGCTAATGTACTCTATTTTTAATGAAACATATATGATGTATATCGTAAACATTATGGTTTTAATGTCATACAAATGTTACTGAGATACGGTCGTCAGCATTCAAGACTCATCAGATGATCTGTATGGAAGCACACTGACCTGTGGCCAGTAGGGTGGAGGTGCAATCAAAGTTCATGCTGGCCACCGGTACATTGTGGATGGCTCTCCATGAACGACTGCATTTCTGCTGCTTCCAGTCCCATTGCCGCAGGAGCAGAGCGCGGCTGGCACTCACCAGCATCTGAGAGGAGGAACACACCCCCATTCTGATTTAAGCAATTTAAGAATATGCATCCTGCTTAACTATATCTGGTCAAAGCTAAAAATCTAGTAAGATCTCCCTAAAGCAAAGAGACTATTGCCTTGAATAGACAATAGCTTTAGCATTTTATAAAGGTAATATTACATTTTCCATTAAATATTAACTACCTAAATATATAATACACAGTATTTGAACAACTATTTAATTGGATTGTGAATTCTGGCACATTTTACATGCCACAAAACATTTAATTACTATAGAATCATCATGGTGTCATACACAATCTGAGCCATCAAAGAAAAAAATACCTGGAAAACAAAACATATCTGTCAGCTCTTTCACTCTTTTCACTCAAGTCTCCATTCCACCACAGTAACATTCACTAGGGGTGTAACGGTACGCTAAAATCGTATTCTGTTCGGTACAGTGTCTTGGAGAGCTCGGTTCGGTTAATTTTCGGCACAAAACAATAAGAACTTACAAAATCTTTATTTTGAAAAGCTGCCAAAAACACAATAGAATTCTTGGAAAAAAATAAATAAAAGTGACCCACTTGGGTGATATTTTAAATACTCTTTATAAAGAAATACACATTTTTTAAATAAAAAATTTAATACTGAAACTAGTAAATCAACAAAACATACAATTCAAGTTTTTGGCTAAAAAGATTAACCTATCCACATTTTCGGAAGAGAGCATAGATCTGGTTATAATATCTCCAGCAGTAGAAAATGTTAGATGTGTTGCCTGCCCGATATCCGTGGAACAATGTCGGCATACAACTTTAAATTTATCCACTCGTCTATCCCCGTTATGTATTTTAACAGAGAAGCCAAAGTGTTCCCAAACAGGAGACCGTAGTGAGGTGGGAGGGTCTTCAAGCTCTTGCCACTCGTGCAGCTCTACTGTGCATCACTCAATAGCGTCCATACGGAAACTCGACTAGGAACATTGTTCCGCTGCGCTTAATATCGCGCTAATAATAAATTTATATTATTTAAGAAAAAAAATATACCGAAACGGTACGCAAGTGTACCGAACCGAACAGGCCACACTGAAACGGTTAAATACATCCCCGTGAACCGTTACACCTCTAATATTCATTCATCAAAAACAGTTGGTAAATCAAACTATTTGGGATTTTACCTCATCATCAGGACTCAGAGCAAAGGATGTGACATCCTCCTGATCCTCCTGCAAAGAGAAAACCAACTTATTGATTCAAGGTCAATAATTGTAGAAGAAACTTCATCAGATCTAGTGTTTTCATAAAAAGCTCTCGTGTGCACTGTGTTTTGCAAGCATGCACTAACCATTATAGCGTTATAGAGTTTGGGAAGATTACAATTTGTTAATGTGGCAATCAGGCAGCACTTTTGCTTTCAAGTTAGAAGGTTGTCAGCTTCGAAGCGTGCAAGTGACCTTCCTGGAAGGAGTTTGCATGTTCTCTCCGCGCTCCTCCGGGTACTACGGTTGTACCCCACAATACCAAAAATTGGGTGGTTTAATTGAATAATCTAAACTCCCCTTAGGTGTGAATGTGTGAGTGTATATTGCTCTGCGATGGACTGGCGACCTGTCCAGGGTGTACCCCTGCCTCATGTGCGCTGGAGATAGGCAGACCCCGGTGACCCCGAAAGGGAAAATGAATGAATAATGTGGCAATCAACATATTTTCTATATTTCAAATTACTGACCTGCTCTAGGGTGTAGGTGATTTTCCCAGTGCTGATCTGCAAGACATTGACTTTTGGTCCAGAAGTGCAAAAGATGAACTGCTCATCATTGCTAATCTAAAGGAATGAACAAAGCGTAGACAAACATGAAATAAAAAAAAAATAAATAAATAAAAACCTTTTGGCTTTAAATGTGAAATGTAATTACCTGAACTTTGCCTCCCTTGTAGAACGGCTCGATTCTGTTGGAGACCGAGTAACTAAACAAACAATGAGACGAGAACGTGTGAGATATTAAAGAATTCAACGAATTAACTTTAAACGTTGAGTTATAATCTCTGCTGGTCACTGTGAGAAACGTTAAGGAACGTTTGTCTTCTAATAGAACGACGAATTAAAACGAAAACTCCACTTACTTTGTCTTAAATCGCAATGTTTTTCCAGCCATTACAGTCTACAGTTAAAGCAAACCCTGGTTGTTGTCCTTTTTATTAAAAGTTGTTTATTTAATTAATTCATGCGCCCCTTGGTTTTACACGCATGGTGCATGTGTTTATTCAAAAGTCGCACAATTATGACGCGTCTTGACACGCGACCTCAAGTGGCGAGAACCGTTTTCACTTTAGCTTTAGAAAATGTAATTCTCTAAACTATACTATTTGAAACTTTTAATAATATAATATTTTTTCATAAGTTTGCATACATAAATATTAGAGCTCCCCTGAAGCTGTTTTTCTCACGGAGTTTTAATTGTTCACTGATGCCATTAAAATAATGAAGACAACAAACGATGTATGTCCGTGTATAACTATTTGACCTTGCACAACTTGCTGTTATCTTATTTTGCTCTACTGCACAATATTTTAATAAAAGTCTTTTATTATCATATATTTTGGTTATTTATAGTTGTCTGTTTAAGCCTCCGTGTCTGAATTTTACTTGGATTGGGCTGTACCATTTGTTGTAATCAAACAAACAATAAATAAAAAAAAATAAAAACTCAAAGGTAACTTTTCGGTTTGCGGGAAGTGAAGACCCGCTTCCCTACGTCACCTCCTCGATGTCTTTTTTTACAGTGCTGACCTGGGATCTGTTAAAATTACACAAGGCCCTTAAGTTATATGTTATTTGTCCTAACAGCTGATCTGAAGCCAGGGCTTTGAATGCGATTTGGTCGTGTGTAAAGTGACGGTCACGTTCGGTCAGTTCTTCCGCGTTGAAGAAGCATGAGGTTTTATTTCACACAGCTATGGCTTTAGCTGCAGGTTTGAGTTTAAAAATTACGAGAAGTGTAAGATATCGGTTATTAAGCTCAGTCTGTGCCCGTAAATTTTGTTCTAATGATTATAACGTGCCGAGGTGGTGCGGTGTCTCTGCTGGAGCGCGGACACACAGCAGCACAATGGTAGGTCATTCAGAGAAACCTGTCTCATGCATGCGTTATTAGCTATTAAGATGGGTATAAGAGGTTAAATGTTTACAAAAATGTTTAATAAAACTTTAAAGTTGTATTTAAATACAGTAAATAGTTATCTATTCTGCACTGTTTACCATTTAGATCTCCTAATCTTGTCCATCTCTCCAATTACTTGTGTCTTGCTCTAAAGTCTCCACTGTGGCCAAAACAAAGAGCCATGCACGTATGTAAGCAATCAGAATGTTGACTTAACAGTCATACAAGTCAGGAATGGGGTGCACGCCAGTTTGGAGAGAAGATGACAGCAATTTGTGGGATTCTTAGCAATTAACTCCCTCATGCTGGGCTCCATGCAACGATTATGGACTTGGTAAGGATTTCGAAACCACCTATAACTACATGCCAGGATCCTGTCTATTACTTCAAAGCAGCTGGGGCCAAAGTCACCAAGAAAACAACTGGCACCTTGGAGGACTGTTGCGTATGAATGAATCTAAATATACCATCCCCACCATCAACTTTTATTGGGGGTTTTGATTCTCATTCCAGGAGATTGCAAATTGGTCATGTGTAGGTTTTACATGACAAAACACATACTGGAAAAGCATTGAAGAAACACAGAGGGAGCGGAATGTTTGAATAGCTGCAGCCCACAAACATTGATTACTTGAAGAGAAATTACTGGACAAAATATTAGAAGTATGCTAACCTTGTTGTGACCAACAGCTGCTACATACTTTACAAGTGATTAGGTCAAATTTAACTGGTAGGAACCCGTGTTCTGAAAGCAATTGTATGGCTTAATGCATATTTACTATGATGTATATCTTCCCTTCAGTTTTGGACGTGTAGGACAACACCATGTGCGTCTCTTCTGAGAATTCAAATGCTGTCTACTCTTCCTCCTTCACCCGACAAAGACAGAATAAAGAAGTTGGGAGTAAGTGTTTCGGCCAATGAAAAATGTCAAAAACATAGACTATTATGTAAATCGTGTGAATATTTAGATAGAAAAAGTGTTGAATGTTAAAAAAACCAACATAATTTTACGTTTATACATTGTGCCTTTCCAATCATAACAAAGCAAATAAAATTAAGGCATGGTGTAGGACTTAAAAGTGTTAGCTCAAGAGTAAAATTGCTCTTTAATTACACTGTAATGGGAGTATTTTCAAGCCTCTAAAGGGGAATATTGTCTCTTTTCCACAGCCAGTCACATGGAAATCTCTCGTTATCACGTTTGCGATTGGCGGAAGCCTCCTTCTAGCTATGAAATACTACAGGAAGCTAAAGGAGGAAAGTAAGCATGTGAATTGAAGCATTTTACAGTGTACGCACAACTTGAGAATTATATTGTACAGAGTAGAGATCACAAGACTGAATCTGAAGTCAATAATGTGGAAGCAGAAACGCAGTTCGTCATAAATTTGTAGTTGAATTTAATTTATAAATTAAGAGCAATTACATATAATTCTTTTTTTGATTTGGAATTTCTTTAATATTAGTGGTAAGTACATCAAGGGTTAGATATAAGTTTGCAAATTATTGTCAAAGTATTGTTGTTATTCTTGGCCATTTTTCTGAAAATATGTATAGCAACACAAAATAATTTTTCAGCCACTCATGGATACTTAAACAACTCGTTACTCTTTTTAAATCATAATAACAGAAACTTTCAAAATGATTTTGAACAGTTGGTTACACGCAAAAATACTTAACAACCTAAACAAATCTTGAAACAAACCACTGAGTTCCACAAAGGCATGAGAAAATGACCTTTCATTGTGAAGAATGCTCATATCTTTATATCAGTAATTGTGAAACCTTACCTTGTACAGTATAGCTCTTAATTTTTGCATCTTGATTTTAAATGTTCACTGAATCCCTGAGGTGTTTTTGATTATTTGTAGAGTTTGAGAGAGAACGAACAAAGTCTATTGGGAAGGCATTGATCGGGGGGCCCTTCTCACTTGTCGACCACAACAACGTACCCAGAAAGAGCGAGGATTTCCATGGCCAATGGTTGCTGATCTATTTTGGCTTTACGCACTGTCCAGACATCTGCCCCGATGAGCTGGAGAAGATGATTGAAGTTATTGATGAAATGGGTAAAACAAATTTTATGATTTTACACTCATATGTGCGATTTCATGTTTCGTTTTGTCTATCTTTGGGAGTGCTTGTAAAAGATTTGCTCCTTGAGTAGCTAAGTATTCTATACACTGTTCATTTTTACATGACATTTTTTAAATATGTAATCTGTATTTTAATGCAAAAACTAAGGTCATATTTTTTTTGTATCAAAACTTTATAAAGATCTAATATTTTCATTATTTTTCGGCACCATCCATTGCTTTTTTATTGGGTTAGGGTCTAGAGACTGACTAGACCATCTCAGAACCTTCTAATGCTTCTTAAGGAGCCAAAATTTAACCACCTTAAAACCCATCCACAAACCATCATCAATGCTTGTTCTGAGAGAAGGCAGCAATACATAGCCTCATCCAATGCGGCGCAGACAGGTCCTGCCCCCTTTACAGAAAGCCCCAAAGAATGTTTCCACCTCAATGAGGGTTAGGATGGTGTGCTTTGACTTGTATTGTCTTCTACGAGGCAGATTTCCTGCTGGTTTGTAGGTGATATAAACATATTTCATACAGTTCAAAGGAATTTTATTAATTGAAATAAATGTCACTTATCCATCAATTGTTTAAAATGGTAAAAATAGTTAATATCTCCACACTGTATAATTGCAGTTTTTAAATGTGCATAAAATGTGAATAGACACTGAAACAAAATGGTGTTACTGTCCTAGCTAAAGTAAAAGGACTCCCAGAGGTGATCCCCCTTCTGATCACCATTGACCCTGAAAGAGACACACCTGAAGCACTAGCTGCTTATGTCAAAGGTGAGCCCCAAGCGACTCTTCTCAGAACTCATTGATTAACGAGCATGTTTACTAAATTCTAACACGGAATTCTTTGTTTTCTCTTATTCACTTGAAGAATTTTCGCCCAAGCTGATTGGTCTGACAGGTACCTCTGAGCAGATCGATGAAGTATCCCATGCCTACAGAGTGTACTACAGCCAGGGCCCCAAAGATGAGGACAATGACTACATAGTAAGCCCTACTTCATAAAATCTTCCAAAATAAAATGTCAATCTGTGAAAGATTAGGTTTAGCCAAATGTGGGTTTCAGCATGAGTATTCAACGTTGACTGTGTTTCCCCTACCATTAAATTGGGAGGGCAGTGGGGGCTTTAAAAGTTTGCAATCTTCTAAAAACGTCAAAATTAAACAAAGTTTGGGGTGTTAACACAGGCTTTAATGTTAGCTTGTTTCGATGACAAGTAAGAGATCAATCAAAATAATAGGAGAAGATTACATTTAAAGCCGGTTGATCTCCAAAAGCGTTGATCACTTGGTCTACCACACAACTTCCAAAGCAGATGAGTAGCGATTATTAAAAACAGCAGCGAACACAAAGTTAACTGAATGTTAAAACAACTAAGAAATAATATTAGTTTAACAAAGTAGCAACATGCTATTTTTACATATTTAATCAAACATTTTTAGAAACATGTTTCTGACATTTATAAATCACATGGTAAATAAATGTTTCATGGGCCATTATATTACTACGTAAACATGCTGGCAGGTTTGTCTTGTGCTTAGTAATCATTCACAAACATAGAGCATGCCAATGAATGCAGGGTTAACTATCTAGCTCCTCCCGAAACTCGTTAAACAAACATCAACAGTACAAACCGCCTTTACTCTCAGATTTTCTTTTCAAAAAGAGTTCTGTTAATACAATTTTTATGAGTAAACCGTTTTTTTTTGTTCTCCTGCAAATTATAAAAGGGGAAAATCAAAGCCTACTGAAATTCTATGAAATCCTTTGCCTGCAGGTGGACCACACCATCATCATGTACCTTGTAGGACCTGACGGGGAGTTCGTAGAGTATTACGGACAGAACAAGAAAAGAGATGAGATCGCAGCCTCCATTGCATTATTTATGGCCAAATACAATAAAAAAAAATGAGTCCTTATTTCTGAACTGGATTCATTTTTTTATTCAACATTGTTTTTTGTTCATACTTTGTTTTCAGGAAAAGATTGTTTTCTTTGAGCTTTTAAGGCACAGCCAAAGGTCTAGAGTTCTAGAATGAGAGAGTAGAGAAGGATGCCATGTAAACAGCTTTATACAATTAATAAGTGAAAAATACTACAAGTATAAAGCATTGTTTTCAAATTTAAGTTCCAAAGAACTTCCTTTCTTATACTTGTGTTTCAACACAGACCTTTTGCATTAAGATGATGGTCAAAGGTTAGCAGTCAACAAAGTGTAAATTCCTCTACACATCACATGATTTGTTTCCCATAAGACGGCAAGAAAGGAAATACATGACTCATGTAGCGCGAGGAAAATCATGAGTTAATGTGGAGTTTTGAAGAAGCAAAGAGCTAAAAACAACTGAAAAAAATGTTGGTAGACATTTCAAAGTAAACATTTAGTAGCAGAGTTGTGGATATAGAAATGAGCAAAAAAAAAACTTCTGAGCTAGGAGAATGAGCTTTTTTGCCAGGAATGTTTGCACATATGTGTTTTTGTGCAGAGGCACTACAGTGCAACAGATTCACAAGACAAAACACAAGTAATAAAAAATAAAATATGAATCCAAATGTACAAAATAGACATTCTAAAAGTTGCTTACTTCCAATATTATTGCTTATGTGTACCAGCAACTGTCATCTATACTGCCAGATGTTCAGTATTGTTAGCAAGTCATGCTAACCGTTCATTTTATGCATTTGGCAGACTCTTTTGCAAGGTGGTTTAAATTTCACGTAGCAAAATGTTTTGATCAGTACTCCTGGGATTTAAATCACATGATTCTTTTTGTAGCTAATGCTAGGATTTACCAAGGTATTGTAAAAGCAAGCAAGCTAATTATAAGGGACATTACAAACTGGATAAAAAAAAACATGAGTTTATTTAAATGACAAAAAGAAACGGCAGTTAAATAGTTATAAATTAACAAAGCTAGGAACACAAGGGGGTAGTTTGCTGCATATTTCCAGCCTATAGGGGGCAATAAACTAAGATTTTGCTCTCATATTCTTATTGTTGCACTTGCATTTCTCATAAAAGTACTATTTATTGTGATCAACAATAAGACAACCAATCAAATTTTTTGTATTGTGATCCACATCAACTACATACGGCTAATTAACTTGCAACAGGTCTCCAATTAACCAGAACGAACAACTCAATCCAGCGAAAAAGCATGTTTATTTACCAGATTCAACCAATCAGTGAACAAACAGGATGTCAGGAGAATGATGAGAACAGATGTTTACACTGAAAAATCACAAATCAACAGTTTGCTGCAGTAAAACTTAAGTGGCTCGCTAGTGAATTAAAGCCAGTGTTTAGCTGTCTCCATCCAGGGTGTGCTTGTCGAACAAGTACTCTGCCATTTTGTTGTTTCCAGCATCCATCTTGGACAGGTTGGTGATGTGGTCACCAAGTTTCTTGATGGCTTCCACCTGCTCATTCAGGTAGTGAGTCTCCAGGAAGTCACACAGCTGGTGGACATCAGAAACCGTGGTCAAAATATAACACAGAGAACAAAAGGCAAATTAAGCATGATTGAAATTGACGTACATGTGGGTCGCCTTTCTGGGAAGCAACATTGTGCAGGTCCAAGAGAGCTTGATTCACAGTCTTCTCCAACTGAAGAGCGCTCTGCATTGCCACAAGCCCATTGTCCCACTCATCACGCTCTGGTTTCTAGAAGATAAACACAAAGAGTAAGCAAATGAATAATCTTAATTAAAAAGGATCATTATTATACAATGAGCTTTATTGACATAAATTGAGCCACCTTGACGTCCTGAAGGACTATGCGTCCACCTCTCTTGTTCTGAAGCTCCATGAACTTCTCAGCATGCTCGCGCTCCTCCTCGCTGTTCTTCTTGAAGAACTTAGCGAAACCATTGAGGGCCACATCATCTCGTTTGAAGTAAAAAGCCTGTTGGAACGAGTAAAGAAATTAATAATTGTGGTCTGGAAAGTCCACCATTATTAACGGGGTTTAAGCCAGGAGAAAAAAAACGATACTTGTAAGTTGGATGAGCGTCGCCCAGATGTCACAATCAAGTCCAAACACATCATACACTTATTAATAAATAGAACCTTACCATCGACGTATAATTGTATCCAGCGTAGAGCTCGAGGTTGATCATCTTGTTGATCAGAGCCTCACAATCCCGGTCGTAGTTCTGGCGAATCTGGGAATCCATTTCGATGGTAGTTTTTATATCAAATTAAAGTTATAAATAAATAAATATGAGATTATTTGCTTTGTCAAAAAGAAAAATCCTGCGAGACCGAAGCTCCGTTCAAACACTGTTGAAGCAAGAACTTCTTTAGATCCTCCTGAATCTGTGACTGAAAAGGAGGTTTTCGTTCGGCTTTTATACGTCCATGGAATGACGCAACAGTTAAACTGAAACCAGCCAATCAGTGATCGAGCTGTTGGAAGAGCGGTTAAACGGCACCTGAGCTTGTGTGGCAAGCCGAATTAAACATTCAACCCTCTTTTCGCACTAGTAAATACGTTTTTGCAATAGAATACTACTTTATTTATATAGCACTTTAAAAACAACAATGTTGACCAAAGTGCTGTACACTAAAAAGGGAGCTAATCTGAAACATACACAAACGTGACACAATATTAAAACAACAATACATAGTAATAGACAAATAATTAAGAAAACTATTAAAGCAATAAAAATCTACAATAAAAGCCAAAATCTCAAACTGAGTTAAAAGCAATGGAGTAAAAATGTGTTTTAAATAACAATAAAATGGCTAGTAGCTAGTCATTTTTGACTGATAATAAATACAATTACCGGTACTAATATATATATACACACACACACACACACACATTTAGCCATTTAGCAATAGCAGTTCAGATGTTTACACAGTCGTTGTGAATAGGTGCAGCTTGTACTGAAGATGTTTATTTAAATAAACATCAACATTTTAGAAGCTACACTAATGTAGAAAACAATAACTGTCAAATGGCTAAAGGTACTATTTCCATCTCATTGGTTTATTTAAACATAGTATTTTTTGTATTTTCCAAATACAAGGAAAGCAGAAAAAGCATTGGCTTCTCAACATTTAGTTAGCCAATGTTGTCTTTTCAAACCACAAGCTGGAAAGAGTTATTATACATATCTTTTTATATGATTTGGTCCCAGCTGTTTCTCTCTCCATTTTCATATTTTCTTAGGGAGAAATTCACAGTGCCAGCAGTGAATAAAAGTCAATAAATGGACGTTGGCATATTAATATGCCAGCGAACAAGGCAGCTACACAAACTTTGGGCAAACATCTGTGCACTCTCCCAATGTTGTATATTAAAATCCAGCTTTCTAATTGGTGACCTCTTTTTATTGTCTAGATACATAAATGTTTTTTAAGTTATGAATATATTTTTTTAAAGTGTTATTCACTTTTGGGCCAAGGAGCAGTAAGTGGTGCCCTACTACCCTCTATTGACCGGCCACCACTGGTTTTCATTAGTCAAAATGATCACTAAAGGTATCTCTAAATATTTTCACTTAGTGCAAGTCTAATTAAATATCTCCAACCTACTGTTTACTAGTGATAAATCAATTAGAGTTATCTATACTTGAGTTTAGATGGACGTATTCATGAATAATTACTAGTCAAATTACAGTAGTAGATATCTGCCATTGGAATTATGTACAACTTAATTAGAAATATCTTAATTAGATATGAATTTTGACAAGTAGGATTTGCTTTGAGTTTTGTGGCTATAATAATTTATTGTAGATATCTTGACTTAAAACCAATTGAATGACATCTCTAAATACCTTAATATATATAAATTAATACCTTAATAGATCTTAATATATCTACTTAGTAGAATTGTAAAAGGTAATCTTTAAAAAATACAATCATTCCTAAGTTCAAATACATGGATAGTCAGAACAAAGGAGCAAATGCTAAAAAAGCTTGCCATAGAGGTCACGTGTTTGCAGTATTCATCATTTATGGCAACTTGAAACTGACGAAAAAAATGATTCGTCATTCTCTGATAATGGTGACTACTACAAAAACTTAAAAGTGAATTTTAGTTGATTATTTGTGGAAATTCAGATTTTCTACACGACTATATTGTAACCATCAAGGGAGAGGGTAACATTATTTTAGTTTTAATTTGTAACGTAAACCTGTTTACATTTTTGGAGAAGTATTTAAGTAGAAGTAGTATACGTTTATAAGTTATATATTTAAATAGAATATGGGACGTCTTCTCACAGTAACACTTGTATTTTCACAACAAACATTGCAGGTCAGTTACTGTTTAACCAGGACTGAACTGTTACACTCCTGCTCTCCTAGTGCACTTATTTCTCTGGTCAAAGTACCAAAATGTACTGAAAGTAGATAAGTATTTTAAAGAAACATTATTCCACAACAGAAGATAGCATAACATCCAGTGAACTCTGTGTAATACTAAAGTCATGAAGCTTTTCACATGTAAGATTACTTAATAAAGGTTTCACTTCTAAGAAAGACAAAGGAACCAAAGTTAGTTCTTCATGTGACTGTAAAGGAACATTTTAGGTTCAGAAAGACTGCACATAAACCTTGCGTCAGCAACATGGAACGAAGCACGCTCACCAGAGTGAATGGCATCACATGACCAAATGCTGTCTCACAGTGACTCAGCAGTATTTCAATACTCACTTCATATACTACTTTAGTTTATGTGCTTTTCCCTTGAGCGATTATGGGCTGTTTTTTTTTTTTTGCTTGTTTTCATGTGTTTTGCTGGTGAGGTTTCAAGTTATTAAGTTGTAAGTAATTTACAAGAGATGCCAAATAATTTTAAATGATGTAAACCTGTTGTAGAAGACAATGAAATGATGGTAGACATAGAGCTGTATAATTCAAAGAATATGTGTAATTGATTTGTGCTTCAACACAAACTCTTTTGACCAAGTTTAATAGTTCTTTATTTGTGAGAATACTGTCATCTAAAGAGGAACAATACTTATGCAACACGTTATTCACCTCAGGAAGTGAAACTTTTTTTTCCGTCCAGTCACGCTTCATTTGTCACAAAAGCATGAGGAAAAAAAATACTACAATACTTGATTATAAAACAGAACAGAAGTGCTTTCAAGCAGTTGGGATCCAAATACTCTTCCAGACCACAGCCTTCCTCCAAAGCTCTTCTTGGAGAGCAGTGTTTGAACTGGTCCAGTTTCGACTGGCCTCCAGCTCCTGCTCCTCCTCACAGTGTAGCCACAGACGTTTCAAAGGATTGACGCAAGAAGACTGGAGAAACTGGCAACCCTAAACCAATACAAATCCATTGAGACTAGTGTTTTTTATTAATAAAATCTTTAAATGAGGTTTTACAGGACAAAAAAAGGATAATACTCAATATCCTCTCTAAAGGCATGGATTTGCCAAATAGCTAAATCTGTCATCAGCCCTTATTTAATGAGTGATTAAACATCCTCACCTCTTTACTTCCCCAATACCAGATGCCTTGAATCACACTGTGGTTGGCAAATGCCTGAGTCAGCTGATCTCTTCCTCCTGTTATTATGTTGACCAGACCAGCAGGGACATCAGAGGCCTGCAATACCTTTAAAAATAAAATTATTACCATTACCATTAAAAAAAAATGTAATTTCATCGATGACAAAATGCAGTAAATGAACAAAAGAGAAATCTAAATCAAATCAATATTTGGTGTGCCCTCACTTTGCCATAGCAACAGCTGCACGGTCATTTTTGAAGGAGCTCTAGAACACACCACAGATCTTCTATAGATGTAGCTTTATCACATCCTGTTTCTTCTGGACGTACGGGGACCATGCCATCACTTCCAGTGCTCTCTTGTTATTCTTAATGCTGAAGATAGTTTACAATGACTTTTTGATGTGTTTGGAGTCATTATCCTGCTTCAGAAAAAAAATTGGACCAATCGTACACATCTCTTGTGGTATTGCATGACGGATAATCATCTGCATCATTGAGAACACAATGTCCAACTTAATGTGCAGAAATGCAGCCACAGAAGTTCAAGGAACCGCCACCATGCTTCACTTTTGCCTGCAGACACTGATTGTTTCACTATAGCTAAATATTTCAAATGTTGACTCAGTCCAGAGCACCTGCTGCTGTTTTCTACACCCAAGATCAGTAGGTCAAGGTCTGTTGCCAGACTTCTCCAGACAGAATTCCGGTGTATCTGGGTCCCACTAGTTTATTCCCGTTCTTATTGTCAAGGAAATAGTCTGTTTTTCAAAAGTAATTAGTTTACTGCATCTTATCTGCTGCATTACGTTTCCTTGGCGACCACTTTGTCTACAATTTCTTTGTGCCGGGGAAAGGCATTTTGCCTGGGAAAGACCTTGTTGATGCAGTATAACTAATATGTTTTTTACCACGAAAAGAAAATACCATTCTCAACCATTGTAGCAGAGTTGTTCCTGTTTTAAACCTCCTACACAGCTGTTTCTGTTTCAAGTCATGGTTAAGTTTCAACCTATGTATCTGATCATTTGCAGCAGTTTGGTATAAATAGTGGATCATCGACTTGAGAATAATCTAACAAAATCTTTATACAAGTGTGCCCATTGGAAATGATGGTGCTTTGAAAGTAAACAGAAGTACTGACTTGAATTGAATTTATTTAATCAAATAACTGAATATTCATATAGATGGTTATGAACGTAAACTATAAATGTAAATGTTTGTTGTTACCTGTATGAACTCAAGTGCTGGAAGAGGGTACTTTTCACTTGGCACCATGACCACCGCATTGCCCATGGCAACAGAAGGCCCCAGGAGGGAGACCAAAGAGAGCAGTGGTTGAGAGTCAGGGAGAATCACTCCAAGCACCCCTAAAGCCTCGGGAATTGAAATGGCTGAGCCAGATTGGGGTGGAAACTATAATGAGACGCAAACATAATTAAAATTTAAAAATGAAGCACTTAATTAAAATCAACAGGAAATGTTCTTACTGGAGTCCCACCGAGGTCTTTATCACAGAGAGCAGCCCAAAAATAGAGTCTAGATATGCTAAGCTCCACCTCTTTCTCTGCATCCTCTAAAGATATACCAGTTTGAGTCTGGATTGACAGTGACAAGTCCTGCCTTCTCTTCTCCAGACTGGCAGCAAGTGAATAAAGTGACTGAGAGCGATTAGCAGGGCTCTTCTTCATCCACCTATAAAGACACGGTTTGGTTTAGTTGTACCTATCTTTTGGCTTAATGTGCCATGTGTTCTCACCCAGGTTGGATCTTAATGGCGGCCTCGACTGCATTCCGGACATCTTTCCTGCCTCCATCTGGGCAGTGTGCCAGCACAGAACCTTCTGGACTCAACACGGTCCTGACGGAGCCAGAGTCAGCTCTACGCAACTGACCACCCACCAACTGAGAGTAAAAGCGGTGGGCACTGTCACAGAAAAGACACATGGTTGTAACATTAGCCCTTGTAATGGAAAAACTATTTATAATGCTATTATCTGGTTGATTTCCGGTGTACACAACAAAAACAGGAAATTACATCACAAACAGGAAGTTACAAGTAATCTTGCTGAAGAGACTTTTGCCCTCTTATGGTTTAAACTCTTAAAAGGTCAGGTTTATCCACACCCCATAATAGTGCTGTTATGAGCTGACTAATGTTTAAGCAAAATAAAGCCATGTTTTCTGTTAAATCTGTGTAAACCTTGCTTTCGGGTTACTTGGTTTATCTTTAGATAGAAGCAAATTAAAGTGATGGAGAAGATATTTTGGTAAACTCCTATGATGCATAAGTACTGATAATGCATCTTAATTATAAAGTCTATTTAAAATATAGTCGTTCTCCAGATCCGGGGAAAGCACTTTTAGCATGGCTTATATTATAGAATCTGTAACGAGTAACGTTTCAGTTGAAAATGGTCAGAGTTTCCATTTTAATTCTATATTGTTTCCTACTCAAATCCTGGCTATTTCAGATTCCAATCATGTTGTAATGTCATGAATTTTTGTAGTCATTACACAGGAATAAAATATAGTTCCCAATGGAATCACAAAGTAGTCAACAAAATAACAACTTTTAATTTTCTGCTAGAATTACAACACAATACAACTTAAAAAGAGTCAAGTTTCGTATTAAAATGGAACCTAACTATAATTCCAATGCTAATGATCTAATCCGATTTAATGATCGGTGCTAAGCTATGCTAAAGGTTCTACCGTAAAATCTGAAGAATCCCTAAATCATTTCCAAAATGGTAAAACTCTATTATCATGTTTTGGATGGAAAATGAGCCCAAAAAAGTTTTCCCATAAATGCTTATATTTTTTTCCACACAAAGAAGGTTTGGTAAGTCAATCTAACCCTACACTTGAACGCTACAACTGTAGCACTCATTTTAATAGAAGTAAAGTCGACAAAAAGTGTCCCATATTTCATAAAATAAAAACAAAATTATTTTTGCATTCCAAAACTGATCCATAAAGCAAAAACTGAAATATAATCACAAACGCATAACGACTATTCAATCACATTCTACTACCAGAACTAAGAAGGTTTTAATGGCTATATGTTTTATTTATTAAACTTTACACCTACCTTGAAAAATCAAATTCTTCAGAAATAAGGAATTTGGATGGTGTAGAGCCAAAATCTGTGTGGTTTACCGAGCTGGGACTGGTGCGAGGCACAGAGGGTGAAAGTGAGGGCCGAAGGAACTGATACAAACCCTACAAAAAACAAAAAGTACTAATGATAAAACAATAAAAGCTTAAATGTTATACAGAAACAAATCCGTTCACGTTCATGAGTTGTTGATGCAGACGCATTTAAGTGCAGGTTAATTTGGAAAGTAGAAACATAGATGTTCTTGCAAAGAAGATATTTTGAACATTTGCAGAATCATCATGTTAGACATACAGCACACATTTCCTTTTCTACGTACAAAACCCATTTATTTCACAATCCTCTGAACAGTTGTTCATTAACAGAGGAGGTAAACAGCTTCAACTCGGATGAACCCCAATGATACAGAGAGAAAGAGCTGTTTCAGGTGTTTATTGTACCTCTCTGCCTCCATCAGTGCAGTTCCCACTCTCCCTGCGTCCACACAGAGGCAGTGCAGGATCCATTACAGAATGACAGTTCACCCACACCGAACCTACACAGAGACTGTGGAAAAAGAACAGCCAATCATCGATATCTGTTTTATATTTAAATCATAGTAATTTGGTCACCTGTTTGAAATATTATCCGGAACAACATTCCTTTTTAAAATGCAATGCATCCAAACCTTTTAGCCGACTCCAGTGCCAGAATCAAATCTTCAGTCCAGATAGACGCAGCCTGGCCATGAGGGCTGTGGTGTCCTTAACAAGATTAGAGCAGAGAGCAGTCAGTTTCACTTAAACTCCACATGAGACCATAAAATGTTTCCACATTTCTAGAAGCAGATACCTATGAAGACAAAAGTTTGTTGAGACATCAATTCCAGACTTCTAAGTGATACACTAGGTTGCTATGGGGAGGTCAGTGACATAATATAGTGTTCCTCTTGTCACTATAAATGATATAAACCAACCACTTTGTCTTTATCACTTACCAAAGCTGAGCTAGATTCCAGAAAAGTTGGTTGCTAGGGTAAACAGTTTGGTTGCTAGGGGGCTATCAGTGGTCGGATTTTCTTCTTAATTGTTTTACTGTACTTTTTACATAATTAATCTGAACCTAAATCTTCCTCACCGAGTGTAACTCCTTCAGCGGCGCTCCTGAAGGACATGAGGGGCAGCACAGGACCTGGAGGAGGTAAAATCACAGCCTGGCAGCAGGGAGCCAGTCCACATAGCACAGTTGGTGGATACAGACCCTTATCAGAAGTTGGTGGACATGCCTGAATCAGCTACAATAGAAAACCAAAAATGATGGTCAGTTAAATGAGGCAATAACTATGCAAAACCTTGTTGTCTGGCAGGATAAACATTGACTTAAGGATTTACGTAGGCATTATAACTCTAAATACACTTAAAATTCTCTTTTTGTTACTGATCTATATACATGTGCCATATGTGAGTTTTAGTAGTTTATTTCGATGCTAATGCTCAAAAACACGTGTAAAATGAAAGTCAACACACTGTCGCCCCCTGCTGCTGGGCATCCTGAACCGCAGCGTCTATATCGTTCCTGTCTGACTCGTTGGCGAGATGAACGCTCTTCATCCCAGACATTCTTAACTTCAGCCTGGCCACAACACTGTCCAGCACCGACTCTTGTACACAGAGCACCCACTTGAACTGGGAAAGAGAGACACATAAAGAGAAATCCTTATATTTGCCAAATCAAAGTTTTACATCTGCGCTAGTGCTGCGGTGGTGTAAAATAACTGAGCTGTAGCACCACCCAGTGGTCATTAAGTGTACTGTTTGAAAATGGCCACAAACTCTATTGCATAACCATGAGATATTAAATACAATTAACATGTGTATGTACTTTTTTCCCCCAAAATATCCACGTCACTTCATAACCAGTTGAAATTATCAGAAAAACGTAATGATTCCTGTGGCTTCTAGGTAGAATTTTATACCAAGGATAACAAGAATGGATTGAAAAAAGTTATAGTTATAATTTTTTTTTTATATTTCTTACAATACAAGTTAAAGCATCTACAAAATCATTCATATAAATGAACATTTTTATATTTATGTATGTTCTTCACATCTCCGAATCTTGTTTTTTCATGAATAATTGTTTACATACATCTCTTTTTTTCTTAAAGGCAAGCTCCATCACTCCATCAACAGCGCTGTCGAGGTCTGCGGACTCAAAGATGATGAATGGACACACAGAGCTGAATGACAAAGAGAGAGAAACCGGGACCCTCCAGCCAGCCACTGCTTTAGCCACAGCCTCTCCAGAATCACGGCACCCACTGAAAGTCAGGTGGTTCACCAGAGAAGCCACTCTGGGAGCCAGTGCGGCATCACTGCCAGTCAGCACATTGAGCACCCCAGCGGGCATCCCAGCCTCCAGACACAACTGAGCGAACAGAAGAACAGGAAGAGAGCTCGCCCTGCCAGACACCACCGTCACTGCATTACCTGAGCGGATCACACATAAAGAAAATGCTCTGCTGCAACCAATCACGTGTTTCTATTCTTTCTTTCAACATTATCAAAACAAAGTAAATAAATCTTCTATATCCTCTTCAGATTCCTAACTAGGCTTTTAGGGGTCTGTTAGGGCCCATCCTTGAGAATAGGAAGTGGAAAACAATTAATTTGTGGGGAAAGCAAGTAAGGAAGGAAGTAAGAGCTGAAAAATGCACTGCTAGTGTCAGAGCTGTCCAGGAGTCTGAGCTGGGATAGGCTCCAGCACACTCCATGAATCCAATTAGGTAAACAGGAATAGGTAAAGAAGGACATTAATAAAATATCTACTGTACAGTGCTTCCTATAAAACTTATTTTAAAAATAAGTTTTAAAACTGAAAACAACATTAGATAATTTGCTGATCAAGATTGAAAATATGATATTTTGATAAAGTTTCACAGTCTAAAAGAGAAATTCTTACCCATAGCAAGAGATGGTAAAACCTTTAGCAGAAGAAAGTAGAGAGAGCAGTCGTCTGAAGCCAGCACTGCCACAACACCTGAGAGAGAGAGAGAGAGAGAGAGAGAGAGAGAGAGAGAGAGAGAGAGCGCAAGTGTGATGAACCACAGTTAAGTTATTTTTTTTAACAAGGGGGGCAATCACTTTTTCACACAGGGCTATGTGGGTTTGGATTTTTTCCTCACTAAATAATAAAAACATTCATTTGAAAACTGCATTTTGTGTTTACTTGTGTTATCTTTGACTAATATTAAAATGTGTTCGATGATAAGAAACATTTTGTGTGACAAACATGCAAAAGAATAAAAAGTCAGGAAGGGGGCAAATAGTTTTTCACACCACTGTATATATTACTGTATTATTTATATAGTATTATTACGTTATATTATACATTAATACTACTACTCTATTATTATTATTATTATTATTTGTAATATCTGCATGTTTTATTTTATTTGATCAAAATAAAAAAATGTTATATATGTAGAAACATTTTTTAATCGACTTAATGAATATTTGTTTTCTATCTTGAAACACTGAGGTAGAGAGAGAGAGAGAGAGACACGTTCTAAAACATTTAACTTTCAAGGCTCAATGGTGAGCTGGATGTTTTTATTTCCTTCAGATTTTATTTATTAATACTGATTTCTAAATTACCCTCAAAAAGTTGGGTTTTTTTCTGACCACAAGATGGTTTGCAATTTACTTCTTGTCAGAATTATGTTTTAAACTGAGTAGTTACACAAAAAACATCTAAAAAGAATTAATGTTTAATAACCGTAATATATCTAAATGTATACATGCTTTGGTGAGCAAATGTTTGGGCGCCCTTGTACATTTCCAAACCTCTTTTTCTATAGATTATAATAAAATTTTATCCCTTGCTTTTTATTATCTCTGATCCGTTTTACTCTTCTGTAAAGCACTATGAGTTGTAATGTGTACGAAAATGTGCTATACAAATAAAAGTCATTGGATGTCTGGATTTCAGTTCAATTTATCATATAGGAGACGAACAGTAATATTTGAGAAGTTTACATGGAAACTGTGCAAGAATTATTTAAACAAAAATAGGGATGAAATTATGTCGATGAATATAAATATATAAACAATATTCAGTTTTATACTGAACGAACAGCACTGAGCTGCAGTTGCCTGAAGGTATCGACTAACCCCATCAAGCAGCTGCGAGAATATACCTTGAGGGCTCCATTCAGGCATGAGGGTATCTCGTAGCTGAGCCCAGCTGGCATAGTACTGTGCCAGTCTGATGAGGAGAAGAGGAGAGGTAGAAGACAGAGAGAGCTCGCACAGCTCAGACACACACTGACCGTGTCTCTGGAGAACGCTCACCAACCTGGAGCACAAGCACACGGGGCATTAGTAACAGGGAGCCCCATCGAACTCGTTCCTGTAATCAAGCTCAATTCATCTCTGGTTGCTCTACTTGAGGAACACTTTGGCTCTTTGGTGACAGCTGAGTCGACTCCAGGTTTTAAAGGCAGCAGCTGATGAGGAGATGGTAGGTTCAATATCTTCTTCTTTAGCGCAAACAGTGCTGCAGATCACTGCTGCTGCAAAGACAAGCAGAAGGACAGTAGCATGGGAGAGACGAAGGATGAAGTGAAGGAAAACTCAAAACTCCTCCTCACCATTGGAATCAGTGAAATCCTGGGACTGTCTGTCTGCAGGACGAGAATATTTCCCATCAACAAAGAAGCCAAGAGCACGGGAATGTTTCTCCAGCCAGGACTGTGCAAAACAAATCAATTTATTTTATCTGAGCAAGAACTGAGAAAGGCCACTTTATTAGGTACACCCGTCCAACGCAAATTTTGAATCAGCCAATGACATGGCAGCAACTCAATGATTGTAGACATGACCAAGTTGATCAGCTGCATTCCAAACCAAGCGTTTGAATGTGGCTTGGTTTTGCCAGACGGCTGATCTGAGTTTCTCAGAAATCTGGATTTTCACACAAAACCATCTCTTGGGTTTACAGGGAATGCTTTGAAAAAGAGGAAATCTCCAGTGAGGGCTGTTCTGTTGGTGAAAATGTCTTGGTGATGCCAGACGTCAACGCAGAATACCGCACAGGGTGCCACTCCTGTCAGCTAGGAACAGAAAACTGAGGCTACAATTCACACAGGCTCACCATAATTGGACTGTAGGAGATTTGACCAGAAGACTGGACAGTAGGAGAGGAATGTTTCCAGTACCATGTTGAATCTAAGCCACAAAGTATTAAGGCTGTTCCGAAACAAAAGTGGTTCCAGTCCAGTACAAGGTGTACCTAATAAAGTGGCCGGTGAGCGTATATTAAACATAGTTGAATGTATAACTTCCTCTGATATGTTATGTTTTAAACAACTGAGGACCCGTGTTTAATTTGAGTAAATAAATTGCAGGCTGACATGTTCCACCTCCCAGGGAGAACCAATAGACTGGCTTTGTGCAAAGGGCTGAAGTTTACAGTAGATCATTCACAGTAGTCTCACAAGTTACATGAATAAGGCTCACGAGACTTAAATGGGTTTTATTTAGATAAACAAAGTACACAAGTATCATTTTAAGGAGAGATACATTGTTTTAAACATCACAAAAGCGTCACGTGGTCTTCTCGTGAACTGTCATATGCAACCTATTGAGCTCACATGTTAACCATTCACTTTAAGAAGGAGAGGGGAAGACGACAGTAATTTAAAGAACATTGTATAGTTATAATAAATGTATAGTTATAACTCTTGCAGCTCCTTTACCTGTGCTGTTGCGTTGCTCGAGCTTGATGTTCCATACTCCATAGTTTGAAAGATGTCGTGCACAGTCTTTGAAGAAGTACCTGCCATCACCAATTAAAACTACGGTATTAATAAATGTCCCAGACTTTTCACAATATACAAGTACAAAATGCACAACTGGTTTATATAATGTGGTTTAATGAGCGTTAATGTTTGTCGCAGACAAGCTATGTCAGGCAAACATGACATCAGTTCAAGCTAGCCCTTCTTCCTCTGATTATGGTTGCCAGATAAAGCAACACAATCAGACACAAAAAAATCGAAAACATTTTCCGTGTCCCACAAAAGCGCCAGCATTTGAAAAAAGTAGCTGTTTATTTGTATAAAAATGTATCTATTTCCTGGATTTCTCACCCCAACTGTCTCAAGATCATAAATGATCCATATTACACGTGATGCGAAATTCATTTTGTTTGTGTTTTTTTTTTGTTATTTTTTTCCAACAAAAGTAAATTTTGATAAATATTTTACTAGCATATATTTGTAACAAAAAATAAAAAATATCTAAAAGCACGTTTCCTGATTCTTAAGGCGCTAAAGCATGTTTACCTGGCAACCCCGGTTGCACGGGCTACGTCAAAGCCACTCCCCTTTAAGCCCTCCTTATCCAACCGAAGCAGACGATGAAACTACTTTTAAGATTACCGTTAACAAATTTTGTTTTCTTCACTCAATATTTAGAAAATTTGACGATTATATAGTTTGAATTGACTCGAGATCTGGTGCTGGTTTTTAACTCTAGCTTCGCAAGGCGTGACGTTTCTCTTACAAACTTTTACCACTTCCAACAAAATCCCCTTTTAGGACTGTAGCCATAGCGAAACTCGGCGGTACGTACAGACACGAAAAACATAAATAAAATAATTTTCAAATATGGCCAGTGAAGCTTCCCAGGGTAAGTGTTGTTAACGTTGTTTGTGTTGGTCTATGATTTTCAAGTGCAGTCAAACGCTTTAACGTAATTGTTCTCCCTCTACAGATGATCAGATTGGGGAAATACTCATAATAACGTATGTGCAAAGTTGATTTGTTTCTTACATTTTAAAAAATTGTCTAAATTTGACAACAATAATTATGAATGTATTGTTTTCATAAGAAACACACTAGAATTTGTCTGATTTTAATATATCATAAAAAAATAGAGGGCGTGCATTGAGGTTCCGACTGAGCCACGCCCCCTTCACTGAGACTGAGTGGCAAAACATGTGTTAATGACTGCATTTATCACGGAAAAATGCAGAACTGCAAGTAAACTAATTGAAGGCCTCTACAGACCAATCCAAATTTTCAATCTGAAGTTTCGTGCGAGAACGTGCCTCGATCAAAACCATGGCCATCAACAGGGGTTCACACGTCAGAATGAATGAGTGGTGCCAACTACAACGTTCCGGCTTGTCATATTGGATTAATTTTTTGAAAGGAGAATGACCAATGAAAGCTGGCTCTTTTGATGATGCAAAAGAGCCACTTATTGGTGCTCACCCCACATTTACATAGCGACTTTGACAGGAAACAGGAATGAAATAGCACGCCACAAATCCTCTCTTTTCTCCACACAGCTCCATGTAATCTCACTCTCCATACATTATTATTATTTTCGATGTGTTGTTTTCTATATTATCATCTTCTTTCCTGCTAACGCCATCTTCAGGCAGAGAGTGTCATTGCATCAATATTTCCTTGACCCAGATGAAGTGCACCCTGCTGAAGTCATCCATACAAATCTCACTTCGGACAACAGTTTTTCCTAATTTTCAGTATTTAGGTCGGTCTAACTCACAATCACCTTTTCCAACTCACAATTGCCATGCACCCTCGTTTTCCGTCTACCACGACTTTGATGTAGCTTTATAATATTCTTTTGCTTCATGTTTGATGAGAGCATTTGTAAACTCATGATGTTTCAAAGAATAGACGAGACAGTAAACAGGTAATCTGTCTTTCAGGACTGTTAAACGAGAGGTGATGAGTGTGGCAGCAGAAAGCAATGCAGCTGTTCCAGATCTTCTTGAAGCTCAAGAGGTCCGCAACAGCCAGGACCAGATGCTTATTCAGCAGCTGGCTGAGACCATAAGAGCAATCGGCGATAAACTCGACCAGAATCAAGGGTTTAATGAGTCAGTCTTCAAAATCTAAAATCTCTGCCATTGTAGAGTTGATGTCAATTCTAGAATTTAATCACTTTCTGCTCTTCCGATCTCAGCATGATTGACGGATTGGTAAAAGTGGCTGATAGGAGCAGTTTTGGGAAACTTGTCGATAAGGTTTTTACAGATGACCAGATCAATTGGGGGAGAATTATTGTGCTGTTCTACTCAATCGGAAGGCTGTCTGCAAAGGTTTCAGATTTGATTTGTATTTACATAAAGAGATTCAGACATGCATATTTTTAAACCGTTCTTTACTCTGTCTAGATGGTTCTTGCACGTTTGCCTACGGTGGTGTCTGACATTCTTGAATTAAGCTTGGATTACTTCAGGAGGAAGTTGTTGGGATGGATTCGTATAATGGGAGGATGGGTAAGATAGAATCAAATAGTAATTTTACAGTATGTACATAGAACTGTGCAAAAAAAATAGGCAGGTGTGGAAAACACGTAAAAAGAATGCTGTCAGAAAAACAAGAAAAGAAATATCTAAGTCAAATCAGTATTTGGTGTTACTTCCTTTTGATTTCAATATCAGGTTTTATAGATAATCTGGGATTTTTTTTTTTAGGATTATAGTCAGGCACATGATGAAGCAAATTCACCAAACCGGTGATAATGATCAATATGGGTTAAAACCCAGTCATGAACTGAGACAGAAACAGCTGTGTGGGAGGTTTAAAATAGTGTATGTTACATGCAAACTCTCAAAGTGAGGTTGAGCAAAACAAAAGTGTCTTCTCATGACAGCAACAAGACAAGACGCAGTGATACTGCATCAACAAGGTCTCTCCCAGACAAAGATTTCAAGGTTTTAAGTTTTGTTCAAGCTCGTTTGAAGCAGCACAACAAACAGGCAACGTTGAAGGTCATCTTTGATCAGATTCGTGTGTTTTGTTAGTGTCTCCTTTCTGGTTATTCTTGACAGCCCAAATCTGTCTTTCTTGTTTTAATTTTTATGTACTTTAGAACCCTTTACTGAAACTCCTGGATGATTTGTGCATCCCACTCTTTCACACAAGACACTAATATTTTTATTACAACATTAGCACATCACACAGCTGCCCACAGCTTGTCAACAGATATGGTGATGGCTTGGGAAATACCAGTATGTTGGAATATCACGTATGAGGTATTTATGGTGCCAGTTGTTGTCTAATGACTCATTCTTTTCCCTTCCAGTGACATAAACAATGGTCCCTGTTTGTTTTTGGAAATGTGACAACTAGTGGTGAAATGGAAAGATGTGAAAGTTTTATTGCCTATGCAACATTTATAATTTTTTAACTCCCTCCACAGATTCACTGTATTCCTGCACTGGTCTGTTCCCCCTTCGACCAGTTTTCCAGTGCTTCATTAAGGAACTATTTGCCCTATGTTGGAATCGGATTTGCCTTTACCAGTGGCTTATTGTTAGGTGGCTTCATCGTCTCAAGATACCTGAAAAGCTAACCGAAGTATTGGAGATACCACAAACGTCTTTTGAATGTGTGAAATCTACTTTTTAATGTTATCATGACCTATTTAAATGTAATTTTATCAACATATTCATTCAAGTAGTTGAGGAATCGCCTGGTTTCATACAAATAAACTATTTCTTTTCTGGATTGGCTTTGTGTTTCTTTTGTTTATTATTTTGGTTGGAAGGAAGTGAGACTAACAGCAAAGGAACGGAGTTGGGTGTTTTTTTTTTCACATCTCCCCATGTATAATGACGTGCAGCACGATGCGGAAGATCTTTACAACTAACATAGCTATGTGGTGACTTGGAAAGAGGGAAATAACTTCGGAAACACCAGGAACGCCTTTACCTGAACGTCTCGTCGAAGGGTTCAGATAACATCTGTGTCGTGACTTTCAGAAGTGACTTACCGGGGTGATAGTCATATTCTAACTGAGGAGGACTAATAACAGCACTCATGGATTTGGGTAACTGAATGGATTGCTATTGTTATTATATATGTATTTTTTTATCATTAATATTTTGGATGCAGGTCCGTTAATTGCCAATTGTTCACGTGTATTATCTAGATTTCAAGTTAACAACGAATCTTGTACTAAGGTAAGTACAACTAGATCTTAACTCTGACCTTAAACCGTAATAATGCGATATAAATTCTTAATTGTCATCAAGCGTCGCATTCTGTGCAGTGTATTATTGTTTATATGTTGTTAAATAAATGTCTAAAACGTTATACAACTCTAAAAACTTATTGTTATTTTACTTTCGTTTTCATGTCAGCCACAATTTCTTGTATTTGCTCTAGATGCATGACGAACTACCTTCAAAAGGCGGGTATGCGTGCGTCACTTCCTGCAGAAGAGCCAATGAGTGAAGAGCAGGAACAGGTTCTGAATAAAGCTGCGGGCTACATCAGAGATATTGGCGACGCGCTTGATAAAGAGGCAAAATTCAACGAGTTAGTAGTTTCATTTTTGTTTATTTTGGTATTTAAAAAAAATTGCCACCTTAAAAATTGCCATTGTTTTAATTGTTGACGATTTTATCATTCTTTTTATAATCCTTTTATATTGTTTTATCATGTTTTTATGACAGCTATTTTTGATGTCAAAAATGACCTCCAATGTGAAAACAAGTTGTTTGGCTCCACATGTTTTTAGTCATTTAAAACAGCTCAAAAATGGCTGTAGGTTAAATCTACCCGTGTACGAGTGCTCAGACTGGTTGGAAAGTAACAGACTTTCACAAGTTTTTGGTTTACATATTAAGTCTGGCAAAATGTAGTGTTGTGTATTTTTAAAAGAATTTTTTTCTGTAGTCTGTTATGCCACATAAAGCAGTCCTCATTCATCTAAAAGGTTAACAAAACATGGAGTATTTTAGTTCTTGTTTAAAGTATAGTAAATCTGTTCATCTGTTATTTAGATGCAAACTATGCAAAAGTTTTAGGCAAGTGTGAAAAGCAGTAAACAAAGAATGCTTTGAAAAATTAGTGTTAATTTGTTTTCATCGATGAACAAAAGCTAAAGCATGCCAATATTTAGTGTGACTACTCATTGTATCTTCTAGATGCATTTGCGCACAGTTTTTTAAGGAACTGGTTTTGGGTAATTCCAAACTTTGTGAAGAACTAACCACAGATCCTCGGTGTATGTAGGCTTTTCACAACCTTCTGCTGGATAGCTCTGATGTGCCTTCTGTATGCTGCACTTCTCTCAACTGCCTTTTCCTTGTTCGATCCTATGAAATCTTTGTTTGGAAGAAACAAATTCCGAATACTTACCTTGTGTCTTGTTGCTGTGCTCCATCATGCCATGAAAACTTCTCCCGACCTCACTTTTGTAGCAGCTGTTTCAATTCACGACTGGGTTTCAACCTACATGGGAAATTGATGTTCAGTAGCACCTGTTTAATATAATTTCAGATAATAATCCTGACAAAAATCCCTCACTTTGTGCAAATGTACCAATAAAAATGTGTGCGTTCATTGTTTACTGCTCTTTTCACACCTGCTTAAAATGTTTGCACAGTACTGTAGCTTCTGTTCTTTAGAGGAGATAGTGTGTCCCTGCAAAAGGGTGAGTTCTAAGAGACTATGGAGATCTGAGAATTCTAGGGTAGTAATACAAACCGTGCATGCTGTGTTTGGTTTCAGCATGGTCGATGGCTTTGCACGTCTGGCAAATATGCAGAGTTTCCAGTGTCTAGGGGACAAAGTGTTTCATGATGGAATCAGCTGGGGAAAAATTGTTATATTTATCTGTGTTGTTGGGAAATCGTTTGCAAAGGTATGCATTGTTTTCTTTATTTTATCTGTTCTATCACTTTACTGCTCGGTTACCGTGCGGCGTTGTGTGGTTGCAATTTTTTACCCGTCTATTCTCTGCTCAGATCCTGGCTGATTACATCCAAGGCGTCGTGTCCTGGACCCTGGATTACTTAAGGAACAACCTTCTGAATTGGATCTCCAACAGTGGAGGATGGGTAAGACAGAACACAAGCATTCCATTCATACAGCAGCGAAAAGTCACCTGAGTAACTTAACTAGACACTCCTCTATAATCCCTACAGATCAGCAGCCTCCCGTCATTGACTGGTTTCTCTTTTGAGCGGGATTTCGGTGGATCAACCGCCTTGCTTCTATCAACCCCTGTCCTTGCCTTCTTCGGTGGAGTTCTTCTGGGCAGTTTTATTGTCTGGGGCCTGAACAGACGAAGCTGAGCTGGTTCATTGGAAGACTTTTTTCCAATGAACCAAAATACTAAAGACCAAAACTCAATGTTTGAGTGAGAAAGGTTTAAAAAATGGTGATATGCGGCTCATAAGATGAGTTACTTTGTGAGTGGCTTTTGTGCACTTATATCTCTCAGGGTTGAAAAAATAAGGATATGTTTAAGTGCGAGCAAATCCAGCCTGTATAGTAATAACCATTGAGGTTTTAATTTCATACAGTGACGTGCCACAAAGTGTTTACAGTTGCGATGGGTGCAAGGTGGAATGGCTATTTGTAACTATATATCAAATAAAACACAATCTTTTCTTTATGTGGGGACATTAACTGATACTGATTTAAATTTAAAAAATGAGCTTTTGAGCAATTAGCAGGACATCTTACTTGCAATACCAATATTATCCAGCTGCATAGATTGGCAAATAGAATCCCACATATGGCTAGGGTTTGGGGAAGTGCTAGATATTAAAGCACTGTTTGACTGTTGCCCAGAGCATAACTTGAGCTGTAGCATTGCATCAGGATACTACTCTGCAACACTAGTGTCCCACCCCTGCAACATGTCTTGGTGCTATTACATCTGCGATACGTACAAAATCTACACCACTGGAGTCATTCTGCAGCCCTTTAGTGACATCGGTCCAATCAACGTGGTAGAATATTTGCATGTAAATATTGTCAGAGCATTATCAAAGTAACTGTCACCAGATCTCAGGGAGATCCGCATCATGGATGTGCAGCCACTGTGTGATGTTATCATGTCAATATAGAACAAACTCTCTAAGGATTGTTTCCAGTATGTTGTTGAATCTATGCCAAGAGGGATGATATTACACTGGTACTAGCAAAGTGTACCTAATAAAGTGGCCGGTGAGTGTATGTGCACACATTTTGGAGATGTATCTGCTCCTGAGAATACTACAAAAGTCACCACTGAACCCGAAGTAAATTAGAGAAGAAGACGATCATATGAGCAGTGTATTAAATATCTCTTCTCCCAATGATCACCAGAAGAACCACACAGGACACGTGTTGAAAATTTTGGCATGAGCTTTTAACATTTTTATTGGCTTTTTGACAACCTTTTCTTTTTAAATTGGATTCCATTTTTTTTCTAATTCTTTTTTTCCCTATCTGCAATGAAGATTCGATCAGGTAGGTTTGCATTCACGTTCAAACTTTCATACTTTTAGTAATATAATGTTTTTGAAGTCTCCGTTTTCACAAACTGTTAAATTATTACACTTTAATAACTTTTTTCTTTATACATTTCAAAAATATAAAAGTTAAATAATAAACATTCCATTGAAATATATTTTATACAGTTCTTGATATTTTTCCCTTTTTTGTATAACAAGAAATTGTATCCAGCATCAATCTTTAGTAGCACAGAACCCATTCCTTTTAGAAACCCTCTCTTCTCTCATCGACCTCTTTCCAACTCTCCCTGTGCAAATAAAGGGAAAATGATGCGTTAAAATATACTACAACCTTTAAATGCACATAGTGAAAAGTGCCTTGAGCACTGCACCTGTTCAGATCTGAGTCTGTGGAAGCTCTGGTGAATGTAACATTATTAATAATATTCTAATAATGCATAAAGTTGTTACTCAAACAAAAGCTACATTTTTTACATATTAAAACGGCTACATTTTAAAGGGGGAATTATTCACACAGCAGTCTTCCCAGCACCCAAAGGCTCGAAATAACTGCAAAATTTGTAAAGAACCCCCTTGAGACCTCCGTGGTTCTGAGAAAATAAAACGAAATGCAGCTCTCAGAGAGAGTTAGAGAGGGGTCCAGGTGGAAGAGATGGCTTCCTCATTCTGGCCGGTCACAAACTATTCACAAGTTATGTCCTTGTTGTATTCCGTGCATGCATTATAATTCAAACTCCAAACAATATGATAGAAAACACAAGAACAAGGGATGCAAAACAGCTTCTTCCTCAAAAGTTCCAGAAGGAGAGGGGGGGCAGGCGATGCAATGGGCACGTGGAGAAAGCGTGAAGACTGATTCTGGCTTTGTTCTGCTCCTCTCTGATATGTTTTGTATTTGGGTTTCAAGTAAAAGTATGCTGAGCCACATGGAAGAGTTGAGCTCTCGTTCATGCAAAACATAGTAAGCATTCGGTAAAGAGAGTGTCTTTGATTGATGGCCCTGTCCATACATATTCAGAAACAGGCATACGGAATTTGTCTAAGGGGGTGAGAAATAATAAACAAAAAGATGCACCTCCATCATTATTGCTCCAAGTCACTACCCAAACAACCAGAGAGGTACATCAAGGTGGAATTGGGGATCCCAAAAAAGAACAAAATGACACGTTAAATAAGTATAGATGCTTGGACATGATTCAAAAAGTGCATGCCAGTGTTCCAGAGAAGAACAAGGGATTTTTTGTGCACCACTTTAAAAGCAACATGGCTACCACAGCTGCACTGGGCCGTTGCACCTTCAAGCTACATGGACCAGCTACAACTGTTTGAAGAACACTAGAAAATGCTGGCTTTTGTGGTGATGGAGCTGCATCAGTGCCAATTTCCCTTCCGCGCACACAGCACCCATAGACAGACGACAGCCAGCTGGCCTGAGCACATGATAGCTGTATGTGTGAGAGCTGCTAAGGTCTTGCATAGGTCGTTTCTAAAGCAAACTAATATTTAATTAATAATGTTGAACACAGTCATGGGATAACAAAGGACATTTAAAGTGACTACACAAACAACAACAACAACAGAAAAAGGTTATTTTGCTGTGGTTTCTATTTGAAATAATTGGAAATTGTTACATGCGAGGAAGCTAATACTGCTAAGGAAGTGCCTTTGGATATCGAACGGCTGATTTTCTGTTACAGCACGGGCACACGGCATATTTTGAAATGTTTCTAGGCATCAGAAAAAATGCAAAAGGAAAAAAACCCAGCAAAAGAACCATACAAAAGTTCCTGAACCAGCACGAGCACCTCTACAGCAACGATGGCTTCCTGATTGGACATTGACGCAAGTGCTCAATGTCTCAAGTCTGCTCATGTAATGCTGATACGGATTGAACCAGAGAATATGAATGCAAAACAACCAAAATAATCAATATCAAATCTTCAGGAAAGAAGTTTCACCCGAAGCCTCAAAATCTCCTCCCTTGCTCTTTGGACTGTACCCATCAATGGTTAGAGCCCTGTAGGTGCTGGAGGTGGTGACTGAGTGAGAGAGCCAGAGCCGAGAGCCAGGAGAGTTCAAGTGGAGGGTGAAACGGCAGAACAAGTGATTGAAACAAATGTCACTGAAGCCATGGAGGGAGCAGTAGTACTTGAAAGATTTCGTCTCGTCATTTCACAATTTTTTTTTTCTGTGAATCTTGCAATCTTATATATTTTTACATTATTATTTTGTATTCAAAATAAAATATAGAGCCTCTCTTTTTTAAATATATTATTTTTTTCCCTCTAAATGTAGTAGCATTAGTAGCGTAAACTTCCATTGTTTCCTTTTGATTTTGGAGTTTAGTGATTCGAAGCCCTGTAGTTTGGGGTTCAGGGCTTGCAGGAGTCATGCAATTTAGTCATGCTGGTAAACAAAGTGAGAAAAATGCATTTTTTGTTTTCTTTTTTCAGCTTTTGTTCAAAGTTCACTCGGTCCACTTACATCCTCTTTGACTTTCTACAGGTGTCATGCACTTATGTTGTTTTTTCTGTAAAACCTGCACTTTTCATCCAGAGATATCCATATTGCACTAGTCATGTTTGCAGACTCTTGTTCCTTTCTGCAGGATCTCTACCTTTTTTTCATTCATGCCATGCAGTTCATCTACAGTGGAACAGAAATTGAGATGCAGAAAGTCGAACTAAGAGAGAGGCTGATGCTGTTTTCTTCACGGTGAACAAAGTCACCCCTCTGTGAGCCCTGAGAAGGACGCTCTGTACAAAATTTTCCAGTTGGATGGAATGGGGATTTCGATGATAGAGGAATGGGGCAGGCCGACGATGACTCTGTCCAGTCATTTAAAACGCGTGCAAGTTCTCCAAAGAGGTAAAGGAGTGGCTGATAAACAGTTCAATCGAAGCGTTTGATGGAATTGTGTGGTTGGATTGCATAGCGTTGAAGAACATGATGAGAGTTTTTCCACACATTGGTTTCATCAGAGACCATTTTTTAGGTGCATTTATCTTTGTGGACCTCTCCAAGAAAGTAGTCTTTCCATTTTAAAATTGCATTCGATTCCTTTCAAAAGTCCAGTGATCCCTGTCGGAAGATTGTGTGTTGTCTTCCCAGTTTTGTCTTCAGTTTATTGCACCTGTGTTGAGGATGAACTTGGTAGTGGAGGGATGAGCAATGTAGTGTTTTGTTCAAGTCAGTAATCGCAGCACTCCCATGATTTGCTCTCTTTCTTCATCTCTAATCCTGCGGGTGTTGCCTCTGGTTTTGCAGAAGGGGAGCTTGATAAAAGGGGCAGTTCAGAAGCTCAGCACTGTGGAGAAAGAAGGAGAGGGAAACAGGGAAAAGTAGGACAGACAAATCAGAATTGCTCTACACGTCACACCACGCCAACATTAACGCATTAAAAGCTTGAAACTGCTTGAGGCTTTCGCAGATGACAGTCGTCTTTGACAGGGCAACTGTGAGAGCCAAAGCTTAAAGAGGCCAAACACACATTTCTTCATTGTTCTTTGATTTGGAGTGATGTCCGTGGCACATTTACAAGAAGTCTCCTAATGTGACGAGAAACGAAACAAAGGCCACTGTAACATGCACTCAAAACAAAACACACAAATGCAATAAAAGTCACAAAAACAAACAGAATTAAAACTCCAGTCATTGAGAGGGCCACAAAATCCAATATTTCAAATCCAAGTGAATTCAGATCTAAGAAAAGAATTATTAACGTGATTTTGTCCGCCCTCTAGGATGGACCAGAACAAAGCAGAAGCTTGTTGCACGTCGGTGAACCGTCTTGACTTGAAGGGTGCACACCAAATGACTCCCTATTCCTCATGAGGCACACTTTCTTTTAAAATGGCCAAATTGTAAAGCTGCCATAGGGAATAGAGAGCAAATTGCACCATTTGAGCAGAGCGCCAAACTATGAAGAGCAGAAACACAAAGAAAAACAAAAGACGAGCACATCACATGAAAACAAACACACAGAACACCTTACGCTCATTCTTACACTGAGAAGCGTTCAGCTCCCTTCCTCCTCTTTTTGCTTTTTCTTTCTTCCCCAAACTGTCCTCCATTTCTTCATGCCTTTCTTCATTTGTTGACAATCATTCCCCAAACACACAATCTGTCCATCTGACCCTCATGCTTTCCTTTCCTGAATTTGGTTGTGTCCTGATTCCACATAGGGTTTGTAATCCACTTACGGCACCCAAAAAGTTCAATTTTCTCTTAATAAATCACTGATTAGATTTTCTTGGTTTCTCAAACTGGAATCCAGGCTTTTTTGGTTATTTGGAAGCAGTGAGAACTGGTTGTTTGGAATGAATGAAACAGATGAAGTGATGAAATGAGTGGAACGCTGTGGAAAAGGAAGACTCGAGATGAACATTGAGGTGATTATCTCTTATTTACACAGATGCATGCATACACAGGGTTAATCGCAAATCAATTGTCTTGCATTTTGAAAAGGACATACTTTTGGAAGCACTGGTATAAACCAACACAAATAGATTTACCTGAGTAAAGTGACAGGGCAGCACAAGTCTTATAAAGCAGATTGTGGCTACTGTTGCTAACTCATTTGCTACAAACCTGCACTTCCTGTTTAAAATGCCACGTTTGAATCAACATCCAACTTCTGCGCAGTAATCTGCATGCTGTTTGTGTACAAAAGAATTAATTACATTGACCTCCAGGTTTGCATGCAGCCTCTATGTACCAGGATGCTTGCTAACAATGCTAACTAGCGCAGACCTGAATCTTTCACAACTCCAGGACTGAGATAAAGGGATAAAGGCCAGTTCTACCCACTCTGGCTTAACTCTCTACACAGCAAAATGATAAATGCACTGTGATGCTAAGTGCTAGATATCTTGAAAATGTGTTGCTGTTGTCATGTTAGCATTAGCATCTTTAGCTTTACTCTGATTAGTGTCTAGTGGGAACTTTCACAGACTAAACAAAAGAAAGACTAGAGAAATCTTTCAAGTCTGTTCAACCGAACACTTACAGTATATTTTTCTATAAACATAAAAGGCTAAAACTTGCTTTCTAAAGCCTCTAAAGTGACGAAAAGTGCTTATAAATCATCAATAGTGAATCCATGTCACTTCATCAACTACAAAGGTAATGCTTTACAATAAAACGACAGTGTGAGGGAACTGAACTACTCATTAATTCATGAACAATGAGGTAATTACAACACTGATGATGTCACAATGAATGAGATTAAAATAAAAGTGGACTTGTTGAGGAGCTGACACGTGGTTCATGGCTCAGGTGTTAGTTTGGGAATGTTTTTAGGAAAAGGGGAGCTTATGTGCTAGTCTTAGTTCACAGTTACTGCTTCTTTTTGCATATATCTGATTAGCACAGGGCTTTCAGAATAGTTCTCTGTGAAAAGATGAAAAAGAATAAATCATAAAATGATCACTTGCAGTGCTTTAGATGTCTAGCAGAGAAAGTAAAACTGAAAAACAAATACATAAGAAAAGCATATTCAAAACCCCACATTCAATACAACAGTGTACAACCCAATAGCATGCAAAAATAAGCCACGCCCTTACAACAGTCAAGTTACCAGTAACAGATTGGTAACCAACCAGCAATTAGTTTGTACATTTGTTTCATGCAAATCATTAATATGCATGTGCATATGAATATACACATCCATATGTACACACAAACATGTGCATAAACATCATTAAAATACACTTGTTTATCAAAACACACATGTAGCTGAGCTAATCATTTCCTTATTGCTCAACACAGAAATCCATGCGTTTGGTGATTACAAAGTCAATCTTCAAAACTGTACAGAACCTTAAATCCTGAATAATTCACTCTCATAAAAATGAAAGTTAAAGAAATAAAGAATGAAGAAAAGACACAGATAAATAAAATATGTTTCAACTAAACTTAAACCACAGGGATTTGTTTGTGTTCCTCTTTCTCTAAGTATGGCAGGTTATTTGTCTGAATAAATACATAATGCACACTTAGGCTTGCTTGTTTTAAAGGGACTCTGGAACATGCATTTTTGATGACGACCTTTAAATAATGAAAAGTCTACGTCAGGTAACTTTCTTCCACTAAAAGTCAAGAATTATGTGTTACGCTGATTTTTTTTTTTTTTTTAGTCTGTGCTTCGAATTAAAATGATGTTGACTTTCATATGGATAAAAAAACCTGCTGGTTCAACAGAACAACATACAGTGTTGCTTCTGGGTTGAGTCTCTCCACTTAAAGGGATAGTGCAGCCAAAATAGAAAAGTCCATAAATATATATAAGGTTTTGGTCTTAGAAAAAGAGTATCCCTAATGCATCCTTTAAATAATGTTTAGCTGCTTCAAACAGTCAGATTGTCTGAATCTGTGATGCTTTTAAACGACAGTTGCATAGACAATTACAAGTCGTCATATTTGAATTCTCCATTTGCTTTGTTTTCTTCCTTTGCACGGTAAGAATTAAGGGTAGAACTATCCCTTTAAAGTGAACGTTTCACTTAAACAGTCTCAAGCAGTTTTCACATGTAGTTTGTCTTAAAAGAACCTCCAAGTGAACCAGTCGAAAGTGATCTTTTGTTCACAGTGTAATGGATTTAAAGGTGAACACAGCACTTTTTTCGTTCTCTTTATAAATCAAATGATCTCAGACCTTTAATTTATATAGGGCTTTTGCAGGCGATTTACAAGAGTATTATTCATTTCTCTCCAGATGCACACACTGATGGTGATTAGCTACCTTCATGCCTACAGCCTCCTGCCCACCACCAAACACACCTTACCAGTTACACGCATCCATACAGGGCAATGCGAGTGACGTGGCTTGCCCAAGGCCACAATGGCAGAATGAACCTGGCAGGGATCGAACGACCAACCCTCCAGTTATACCTATTCCACCACGACACCATTTGATGCCCAAAAAAAATGTATAAACCAGTTCAAAAATGTAATTATTGTAACTCTGTGTAATCAACATTGCATGTGAATTGACAGAATCTTTTTGTAATACCTTGAAAATATGTTCGATTTGATTTTATGAATTACATTTATGTACATTTGAATTATGCTACATAAACATACAAATTTTACAAAAAAATACTATTTTAACCCTTTTAACCATTCGAAGTCCAGAGCCTTTTTGAGCGTTTTTTTACTACATTACAATTTGCTCTAAAAAATTTCCTTTAAAACCAATTTGTTACAAATACTTTTTCATTACATTACACAGTAATTCCACAACAAACCTGAAATTGTACGAAAAACATACAATTCAGAATATTACATTCTCATTTTTTCTCTGAGCAAATTCCAAAAATTGAGAATGAACAGTTCTTTATGTTTTATAGCAAAAATCAAAAGTGTTGCGACAAAATAAAAATGAATAGATCCCACAAAAGAAAGGTAAAGAAAGGGTCAAAACACTCTGAAAATAGTGTAAAAAACAGGTGAACATCTCCTAAACTGTATACATAGCTCCAAGCACTTTTTTAGTTTTTTTTGTGCTAGAACTTTGAAAAACAAAAACCATCTCACAGATCTTGTACTTCCAAGTGTTACCTCTTCTTTTCATCACTAGATGGCACTGATGGCTACAAATTGGGCCCTGTAAAACGCAGCTAAAAACAATCACGTAATTCTTTTTGAAACCCGCACATTCTATTTGTCGGGTTGCATTATTCCTACTTGATCTAAAACAGCCCGTGTGCATGCAGAGTCTTCTTCTATTAATATAATATTAATGAGTATTACTTTCAATTACAGGAATGACGAAACATTTCTGAAGTTGAATCCAAACACACAACGATGTGAATATTGTTTGCTCCTGTTTTTTCGGGAAGGTCTGAGATCACTTGTTCATATATATGAGCTGAATTAGCGAGGCTCAAACAAACTAGGTGTGAAAACACCTTCAGCAGTGGTTCTGGACACTGCATCCAGCAGATGGCTCTCGTTCTGTACTGTACTGCAGCAGCATGTATCCAGCAGAGCACATGCAGACTACTGGTGATGGATGGTTGCTGGTGCCATGCATATGCTCCATTTGTAATGACGAGAGAAGGAAAAGAGAAGCGTGACAGGGAAATGCGGCATCAGCTATAACACAAAAATACAACTTTAAAAATGTATTAAATAAAAAAGTAAATGTTGAATTATAGATGTGACCAAATCTAGCTATTCCACCCTGATTAACACTGTGTCGCACGAGAACAGAAAGACATTGTGAGCTGCCCTTGTAAAGACATCCACACCAGAGGCGTGTAATGCATCTGTGCATCCAAAGATGCAGCAGATCGAAACACAGAGAGTTCATTTTGGCATTGTTTTCTTTTTCTTCTCTTACTGACCGCTGTCAATCCAGCTTCCATTCAATGTTCCATCCTTTCTATTGGAACGAAGATCAGCATCCAAGAGACAGAGCAGGTAAAATATATATATTCAAAAAGAAACAGAAAGGAACCAAAGGGAAGGGGAGGGTGGGGGTCTGAACTGATTTTATACTGCATTCAGGAATCACAGTAATCAGGAAATGATCAAGATGAGAAAAGGAAATGCTGCTGATGATGAGGATGAAAGGGTCCAGCTAGTTCTTCCCCTTAATTGGGAAGCTTTGAGGCCACTGTCTGATGCAGCACAGCCCCGGGATATGCGGATATGCAGCGAGGAGTGCAGTTCAGCTTGATATGTTCTCATTAATGAGGAAGTACCATAGTCAGGACAGATTTCAAACACAGTTCCTTCATGCACATGTATACAAACTGCAAAGGGGTCCCGAGGAAGAAATGTGCAGAAGGTTATAGGCCCTTAATGGAACGGCTCCTTATATTCTTAGCCATAAATCCAGCGTCTGCTCTTTTTTCACAGGACCCAGTGCTGAGTATGAGAGTACAAAAACAAAAAAACGCTAATTGCAGACCTCCATGCAATGGTACAATTCTGTCCTCCCAAAACATCCCTGGTCCAAATGTTAGATACAAAAATAGCCTCTTTTCAATGATCAGGTCATGGTCTCTCGGTTAGTTCTAGTCTAAGGTATTAGTTTGAAAGGTTCATCTCCGGTTGATACTGCATAACGTTGTAAGCACGGTGCACTCTTGGTTCCAGATGAAGAGTGAGCAATTCTGGCAGTAGCTCTATACTGCATGTGATTAAATAAAGGACCTTGGTTAACCAACTAAAGCTGGTTCAGAGTGCAGTGTGTTGGGGACATGGGGAGTTTAAATATCGACTATTTGCCTATGTGACATGCACTTGACTACATATGTTGTCGATGGCCTACGGCATGACCTGTATCATTCCAAGCTGTGATATTAAGTGGTTTTTCAAGGCCTATAATGGTGTTGATCTCAGCAACTAGTAGCCCGCTGGATCAGAGTCACATTTAAATACGACCAGCGAACTCGTGGGGAAGCCAACTACTATCATTCAACTACAGGAGCGGATTTCCTAAAGGGCGCTCATTGCTGCCTTTGAGGTGAAAGGTTTCACCGTAAAATACTCAGTGCTTCTTCTTGTTAATCTCGGATTATAAGGCATAATTCGCTGATAATACAGCATTATAGTTTTAGTTGCTGTATGAACTATTGCCTGCAGAATGCGTCATGATATTAGTACTTAAAGCTCTAGATCCCTACATAAATTCATCCCATTCCCTTTGAGGCATGATATATTTAAGAATACTACGGTATGTGACCTCATCCGGTCCAGTCCTTGGACGAGAGGAGGTGTTTAGTGCCATTATCGTGATTATAAATACTATTGCGCTATGATGGTGAGGTTTGTTTATTTCTTGGGCAATGTGCTACAGAATCGAAGGTATGGGGGATCTGCAGCGGCGAAGGGGCCCGGGTGACTCGTAGGGTTCGTAGGACGTGTTGTTGATCGGGGTGATGGGGGTCAAGCGAAGGGGGGCTCCCGTCATGCCTGAGATGTTATTGAGGCTGCGAGACTTCTCATAGCCAGCTGCTGGAAAACCCAGCGATGGGAGGATGGACGCAAAGCAAAGGAAATCAAGAGGGGGGAAAATTATGAGAAACCAACAAGGATGGCCAATCGAAAGGATTTAAAAGACAGACAGATAGAGACAGACAGAGACAAGGACAAAACAGGAAAATGAGAGTTATGAAATGTCATCAATTCTTGTATTTGTTGATCTGGCACAGCAGTAATACAGAAAAGCTCCCTCTAGGGGCAGACACATTCAGTTTCGAGGGAGAGATATGAGCAGATGTGTGTGGAGCAGTTGGATGAAGCACCTGATGCTGACTCAGGGAAAGGGTGAGAAGAGGAGTTTAGCATCCAGGTGTTTGACCCAGACTCCGACAAACACTCTGCATTCTGGCACTAGCACTGGAGTCCAGTGGAGGAGCAGCAGAGGAGCTCCGTCTAGTCAAAGCAGCCTCTCTCAGCACTCTGGGCCAGGTGAAGCTCCCCTGTTTAGACAACCTGTCTTGCTATTATTAGCAGCGCATTTGTCTTTCTTCTGCACCCGGGTGTATTTATCTACGGTAGATTCATAGAGGCTTACAACAGCTTCACATGACCCAGAAATACATGAAAGCTTTCCTTCCACATCCGGCTCTGGCTCTTTATTATTGTGAGGATTTATTTGTCTTTTCACATGTGTCCAGTGCACTTTTTTGTGGGAGACCACTTCAAGTAGGAGTCATTTATTTTACTAAAGCTCCCGTTCCACCCATTAGCCCGGTGATTTGCACATTGGAGGAGCGAAGAAGTGTCCCAATTCTTTTTTTGAATGAAAGCTGAAAACAACAGTAACATTGTGTAATTTTTATGCAGCTCCCATTTTAAGATTGAAAGAGAGGCTCTGGTGGGAAGAAACACAGACATAGTATGAAGAAAATCTACAACAGTAATGTCGTAGTCAGTCATTATCTTACTAATAATGTAATATATTTACCATTACTTTCTATACTTTTATTTAAAGCCCAATTTTTCACCATAAATTATTCAATATCCAGGTTTGTCAACATGGTCATATTTGTTTACTTTTACTTCAGGTTTGTTCCCACCGGAGTCTTGCTTTTGGTTTTTGAAATCGCATGAGAGGGGCACGTCCAATTTTCCGTTGATTATGTTTAGAGGAGTTTAAAAAGTAAAACATAAAAGGAGTGATGCATTTGCTGATATTTCAGAACTGTTAGGTGGAGGAATACTGCTTCGAAGGGGTGTCCCCATTCATAGAGGTATATTTTCAGCCATTCCCCTAGCTCTCAGTTCTACGAGCTAAGAGACAAAATTGATTTTTCTTAGTATTTAACCATAATTTCTCACAAGATAGTAAGAATAATTCCAATATTCACATTCATGATTTAAAATTTTACATTGAAATCTTATATACTTTCAGATGTATACAGAAAATTAGTTTTATAGTCATAAAAAAAATATTTTAAATGATTGGTTACAGATAAATAGAACAAAATAGAATGTAAAGGATCTCAGCGTCATCTTTAGGTCGTCCACGGCGGTGAACTGGACTCATGTGTTTTTGATTTGGAAAAGCCAATGTGAATGGACATGGAGGGAAGAGCCAGCACAGTAAATCATATTCAACCCCCTTTTCACACAGAAGAACCTCCCACACTGACACAAACACAGTGAGTTAGAAACCTTAACACAACAAAACAGGAGACAACATCCCACAAGGAGAAACACGGGGGTGTTAAGAAGGTCCTACTGTCATATAGTCGGCGATCCTATCTCCAGTGAGTCTGTCAGGATGTATGTGTGTGTGGCTGCAGAGACACAATGGATGCTGTGCAGCCACGTGTCATTTAAAATCTACAGCAAAGTGATCTCTAGCTGCACTGTAGACAGATCTGGGTCATTGTGTTCCTCACACCAGGCCATTGTAATGGACCGTATTCATTCAGTAAACAAACAATGTTTGGATTTTATTGCAACTGTGATGCAAACACTTTCAGATACTGCACTCAGTTCATGTTGCAGTTATTTTCATCCCTGTTTTTCTTTCACTGAATGAGATCGATTTAGATCGATGGGGCAGGTTGTGTGTCCAAAATGATCAAGCTCATCTTTAAAGCGGGCGATCTTTCTCCCTCTCTTTCCCTGAACATTGACAAACTGAATGAACATGAATGAATGCACAAACTGCCGATTCGTGACAGTCCACAAGTCATGCGTTTATTGTTTAAATACAACTTATACTTGAAAAAAATTTCATCATGGAGCGCCAACCGCTTACAAAATGTGAAATTCAATTTACACTTGAGAAAGTCCAATGATGAAAATAAAAAAAATGCAAGCTTTTTTAACTTAATGTTTATCTAAGAGTGTATCGCTTATGAGTCGAGTGTTTATTGCTCATTTGGTGCCAAAAAAATGACTTTATGGGAATTAATTGTAAAAAAAATAAAAAAAAGTAGTCATTGAAAAAAAAAAAGTTTTAATACTTTGTGATGCAAATGTTTTCAAGGCCTTTGTTTCGTCATAAAAAAAGAAATGGCATCAAAATAAAAAAAAAATTTAGCATGAAAAAATATTGCTATTGAAATGATATAGGGACACAAATAATTTTATGTATTTTTAATTTATGTATAACATTGCTTTGTTTTTAATGCCAAAATGAGTCATCATTTTGGCTCCACATATTTTGTTAGAGATTCTTACATTACATCATGAATTCTGCTTTCATAACTTCACAGGCCTCCAAGCTACACTTATTATTGAGGAAAGGCTTATTTTACCAAACAATTCCAAAACTAAATGCTAATTTGTGAACAGAGGTCTGAATTACGAGGCAGAACAAAGCTTTCAGAGATTGCAGCATATCCAGTTACTCATCACCAAATCTCAGCATCACTCACTCACATGCATACCTTGCAGCATCAAAGCTTGCAGATGCTAATATTTTAACATAGCAGCCCTTTCTGGGCGTTTTGGCCTATTATCCACATGTAAACACAGCAATGGTTAAAAAATGAGAATTCCTAGAAAAGTGAAGTTGCCAGCTTGCCTTTAAAAAAATTCTGATTGGCCGACATAACTTTAGATAAAATGATACCCACACCTTTTTTACACTTGTTATGGATGCTATCATATAATTGACAAACATATGATAAGTTTGATATCAAACCATTCAAATGAGCAAGTAGGTAACATCTTCACTGACTGGCAGCGAGAATAAGTTCAGGTGGCTTGATTTATGCAAGTTAATGTAATCCAAATGGGTTTGTTGCCAGGGTTGACGGCTGGTACTATAACCATTACATTTGTGTATTTGTAGCATTTACTTTCTATTTTAAATTTAAAGTGCTTTACATTTTTCTATTTTCAACAAATTAACATAAAATGTTTTTATGGTAATTCAGGTAGCTACAATAATCTCTAGACACAACTCTGGGCTCCCTCTGTGTCTTGTATTGAAATCCTGATGCTGTGCATGAACTATTCCTGTGGCTCTCAGTAGAGCAGTGCGCCAACAAAGCAAAGATCACAGGTTCGAACCCAGGGAGAGCCCAAACCGGTTTCTGGACTGTGACTTTACTTGAAATGTTTACTTAAACTAGTCGCGGTAGATAAGTTCTTCGGTTTATCGCATGAGTTTGTGTAAACAGTACCATATTTTGGTCCAAAAAGAAAGAATATATTAGATTTGAATCTTAGCTTTAATGAGTTATTTTTAAAAAAGTTTTTAGCTTATTTTTTAACAAATATTTTTTTCTTTACGTTACATAATAATCCCATAACAAACCTGAAAATAAAAATAAATAAAATAAAATTCTTAGTATCAAATTATCATTTTTAACTGCAAACATCTCAAAATTTGAGAACAAACTGTTTTTATGTTTTAGAACAAAAATCTAAACTGTTACGACAAAATAAAAATTCAGAAATCTCAAAACAAAGTGAAAATACTATCAAGAAAACAGACGAACCTTTTATTAAATTATATACACTTTTCCAAGCATTTTTTGTGCCAATCAAAACAAGCCATCTCACAGTTAATGCACTTCCAAAGGTTATCCCTTTTTTCACCACTAGATGGCACTGATGGCTCCGATTTATCTGAAAGACTACATTCCTACATTTTAATTACCTAGCAAATTTTACATTTACATGTAAATGCTAATTTTGTGTTATAACTTTATACATTATACATATGCTGTGCCTAGTGAGGGCAGTAGGCAGCTTCTTAAGCATATGAATGGAGTTGATAATGACAGATAATAATCACTGAATGGCTTGATAACATCCAAAGTGTCTGCATTTGCCAGAACTTCTTGAGGGCATTTGCAGGTTTTCAAGGAAGAGATGGATTTTTAAAAAAATGGAAAATTTCCCGTGTACGAGTGGACATAGCCAAAGAACTGAAGAATTACAACAGTAGTAGACTGTTCAATTCTTTAGCTTGACAGACTTCGCTTCTCATGCAGCTCTGTGCATATACACAAACAAGGCTGAATTATAGTAAATGTCACTTAATTTCGTGGATTCAAGGCTTATTAACACTAACAATTAAAATGAAGCATGAAGCGCAGCGTCCTACAGCTGTAATGAGTCTTTAGCATTGGAATGGAGTTTTTCACCTGACCGGAATGAACAGTTCCTCTGTTAGTTCACATACCTCACGTCAAACTTTAGTGACACTACGAGTACTGTACAAGTGGCCTGGGGATGGGATGGAAGATGAGTGTTAGTATGTGGCACAAATATTAACTGCAGAATGCTGTAGATTTTCTTTATTAGATGATTTTAATAATACAGCCTGCATGGCTTCAACTGTGTGTTGAGTTCATGTTGTTTTTTTTCTGCATGGGTTAATATTTGTAATATCCACCTGGGGATATTTGATCTTATTTTAACCACAAACACTGGAAATCACATACATCCAAATTATGTCTGCATGATTTATACACAGAAAACACAGCACAACAAAGTCTACACAACTCTGAGACAAAAAGAAAAGATGATCACAGCAGGAATGTGTGACGTGTGCAATGACTGCAGGGGAAAGAGAAGGAGTACAAGGATTCACAAAAGGTATTAGCATGGTCCATATGTGAGCACAGACAGAGAAATGGCAAAAATAAGGCAGTTATCAATCAATGCAAGACATTTTATCAGTTAAAGATTAAAAAAAAAGAGCAACGGGAAAAGAATTGTTAAAGACACCTACTGTAGGATGAAGGACACAGACACTGAAATAATATTCACAGAACATTTATGGAGCGTCAAATATTCAACACGGCACTGTTTATGGTGAAACACACAGATGATCAAATTCTTTCTTTTGCTTTGAAATATTTTAGGTTGACGTTGTATAGGCACAGGGGTTAATAAGTAAGTGCTCTTGATGATATTACTTGTTGAATAATTTGCGAATGGCCATGAATAATTCATTTTTATTCAAATTAATAATAAATACCGCAGAGAGAACGGTTGAATTCAGCAGAATGAATTTTTCATAAAAATGCACATTTTAGCCTTCACTTGTAAAAAGAAAGAAAGAAAGAAAAAAGAATGGACGAAATATAACCCTCGTGAGGCGGGGTCAGGACAGGCTCTCTGTGGAACAGAATGGGAGCATTGACCCGTTGCAGGCATTATCGCCCCGGCCAGCAACCTCTCAGTTTCTACTGCACTGCGGTCAGATTCTCCCACCGAAGCAGGCTGGAACTCTGACAGTTGGCTGTTAGCTGCATGAGAACTGCTGAATGACAATATAACGGAAAGAAAACGCTGTTTCAGCGAGCAATTGCACAAAGTGAGAATAAGTCAGAATTGTCCGTCTTTTGCAACATTACTTTATGAAAAGCAGTTCATTTTTTGCAGCATAAACAGCATCAGATCAATGATAGAAGTCAACTAGATGATAAAGGAATTACATTGCGTTGAGAACCTTCAGGTCTTCCAGCCACAGCAAAGATTCAGAGGTGAGGTTCAATGAGAATACATGGGAAAATCAATCAGTCTGCAGAGGAGCGAATGAGAGAGAGAGAGAGAGAGAGGGGCGAGCTGGTGTGACTGCAGCGGTGCAGTGCAGTAGTAGTTTCACCAAAAGACAATGGCTTGAGAGGAGGATGAGCCAATGCCTTTGGTTTTACCGCTGTGGATAGCTGCCAGACTGCAGCTCAGAGTGTTTGAACCAAAACTGCACCTCCTCATGGAAATTACTGTGAGATTACTTAACATTAAAGCTATTCAGAAGGCTCAACAGCAGGAATGTGATAAAACAATATGGAGATCATTTGTTAATTATATTAAAGACCTCAATAAAACGGATGAAGAAGGGGAAGACTGATCATTGTGGATCAGGAAGCTCCTATTTTTGTTAAACTGCTCGCTGTTTTGAGAGCAGCACTGTTTTGAATATAATAGAATAATAGAGGATTACCAAGTGCTAAAACAAGGGCGACAACCTTGTTCAATTTTCTGAATTCGTTTTTTTGGTTTTGTACTAAAATTTGTTAAATGTATTCTAGAAAGAATGCAGCAACCCCCGCCTCTCGTCCGAAGTACACTGGAGATAGGCACCAGCAGATCCCTGTGACCCCAAATCTAAATCTTGTTTCAATCCAAACAAAAATGGTATTTAAATTGTTAGATGGACGCCGTCCCTGAAGTCATTGAAAATTTTCAGCTTTGCACATTTTTACTAGGGTCAAATAAAAAAAGCTCAATCTAAACTCTAAAATGAGACAGTGACTAAAGAAGGTATTTCTAAAAAAAAAAAAAAAAAAATCTCTAGATTTTGAATTAATGCATTTGATTAATTTGTAAAAGCATTTGTGTTTTTCTTTATTTAATGATTCAACTTAACAAAAGATTATCATCAATAATAATGAAAAATATATAAATATTCTCTTCATTATCTCCTCAAAGGCAAGTTAGATGATGTTTGGGACACAATTTTCACATTTCACAGCAGTAAAAACATGAAATATGAATCTGCTATGTCATCAATAAGTGAAAGCAAAGTGTGTTACTTTTATAAGAAAATGTTAAATGTGTAGCGATATTTTTTAATCTACAGGAAATGCTGTACAAGATTTGGAGCATGTTCAAATATTCTAGTCAATTAAATACTTTATTTAATTATATTAAACATTTTGATAATGTCTTTGTTCCACCTCAGTAACACCCCACTTTATTTTGATTCTCGCTTTTGTTGTCAGGAAGTGTTTTTATGAAAAATTGCCAAGCCTTCCATTAATTTTACTAGCTACTTAGTTGGTCACTCTTTATTCCGAAAAGGAAGCAATCCGAGCTAATTTCACTGTGTAGATTTCAACAAACGAGCAGCATAGATGCTCTAAAAGCATTTACCTCAGTCAGGTTTGTTTTTTAAACAATATTTGTCAGTGTATAGTGACCCATTTCCAGAAATATGCAGCAAAACACTGAGAATGGGTCGGATGGATTCATGAAAATTAATTTATACAGTACACGTGCAGACCTTGGAGAACAAATACTCAACTCAAATGCTAATACACAAAGTTTTTGAAGATAGTTTGCGAAAAGTTAAAGCGTAATAGAGGAAGGTTGCAAAGAAAACCAGGGAAAGTGAGAGAGAAATGTGGCAAAACAGCAAGAACGTCTTGAAGAACTAAGGAAGCTAGGGTTATATTTGCATCACTTACAACATTAGAACTTACCTGCGGCTGTCAACATCATTTTTTGAGTGACCTTCGTGTGTCTGAGTGTGTTTATTATTACTTAACATTCATTTTTCACAACTGTCACAGTCTTCGCACAAAGCGTGAAATCAGTTTGAGTTGTGCACCTGATACGTTAAGACTACAGGACTGTAGCACACATCCTAACAGTGTCTGAGCGCAGTGGTTCAGCACAGCGCAACACAGCCAGAATAAAGGCGTTCCCCACTTCTCGTCATTACAGTGAAGGGTTTGCATCTGCACGGCTGTGATGAAACACAGGTCAGTGACCCCATAGTGGAGGGCAGTTCCAGGAGAAAGAAGAAACTTGATTTATTCAACAGAAAATGGCAATCAAACAAAGCCCCGCTCAGTGACCGTTCACCGATACTTTGTAAACAAAGTTTGCAATAGGAATTAGACCGGTACTTTATCAAAGTGACGCCATTTAAAGGGAAGTGTTAGTCTGCTAAGGTGAAAGGTCACTGGTAGGGAGGAAAAGGAAGAAGTCAGAGCAACATTGAATGGATTACAGTGCACACAACACCACCACAAACAAAGAAAGACAATGTAACAGTGTAGCAACAAGAGCTGACATACAAACGCATGACACGACACAACCTGAGGAAGAAGATAACACAACAACAGCTCGTCAGACAAGCGCACCATCAGAGAAAGCCCAAAGACACATACTGTACAGACAGATTAATCACACAAATAACCTGTCACACACATGAAAGCATGTTTAAGACATTTTCTTTTCGTCACATGTGTGTATTCGAGTGTATTGTTGAACTCTGCTGCTCTTGAGGTAACATTTGTGGTGTGGAATTGATTCTCAGTTCAGAAAAGAGAATGAGAGATGTAAAAAAGAGGAAAATTAAATTCAACTGAAAGGACAACGGAAAAGTCACGAGAGAAAGAGAGAGAGAGAGAGAGAGAGAGAGAGAGAGAGAGAGATAAGGGACATACAATAGCTGCTACAGAGGGTGTGACTGAAACAGATTTGTTGATGTTAGCAAAGAAATCTTTAGTCACATTAGACTGAAAGAGGAGAAGCTGATTCTGTGCAACGTTAACTTTCTGTGTTTCGATGATGGTTTAGGGTTAGCAGGGGGTAATTTATGGAAATTAATATTAGTGGAATGTCAAATAAATTATTAGCAACTCTAGTTAATAATTATACTGTATTTATAGGACATTTAGGAAGTCGTTTTACTATTATTTATTGTGACAGAAATTTTATATAATTATATTCAGTCTTAACAGAGGAGAAAATAAGAGAACGCCTATTTCTATGATGTAGCTGTAGATCATAAAGGCTTCTTCCGTCGTGAGATGAGTTTTAGACCTTTGTTTGATTTATCATTAGAATAGATAAAATAGAATTAGAAAGATTTATCAGTAGAATTGCCGCCTGTTGCTGCATTTTTTACCTTGGTTACCTAGTTGTTCCTATTAAACATAATACTATATTTTTTCTTCCAGTATTTTACAAAGCAGCACAGCTACCATCTATTGCCAAATTTATTCAATCACACAGGAGCTCAGTGGATTGGTGCAAGGTACCTTGATGGGATGCAATCAATTTTTCTTTTTAGATTTCTTTTTTGCCTGTATTTGAACAGATAGGACTGTACAATTGAAGAGATGGGGGAGGCTGGGAAATGACAACGAGTTCGGGATGTCTGTCCGGCGCACTATCCACTATACAACGAGGCTGGACACAACGTTCATTCATGACATTTTCTCACCACTAAACATCCGGCAGTCGTCTGTCAGTGTTGTCATAACAAAGTTTGTTCAATTGGGAATGACAACAACTCAACCACAAGGTACGAGGTTGTGTAAAAAAAGGTGCATAGTGCTCTTTGCAACACTATTGGCCTTGATCCTTCCTGCAGATAGCGCATTGGGTCAAGAACACTGTTCAAACAGCTTTTCAAGTCATATATAACCAAGAATCATCCAAAACATTGGTGTAAAGCACATCGTCACTAGACTCTAGTGCTCTAAACATACTTTTTTGGAGTGATGAATCCCACTTTGGTACAAGAGTCTTGATTTGGCAGCTGCCAGAAGAACAGTGCTTGCCTGACCAAGTTTGGTGGAGGGGAGTCAAGCATTGGGGTTGTTTTTCAGGAGCCGAGCTTCAGTTTCAATAAAAGAAACACTGACGGCACCAGAACACCAAGATCTAAAAAATTCCAAACTCGTAAGTTTGCTGCAACAGTTTGAGGTTGGCCCCTTACTATTTAAACATGACTTTGCACAAGTGCGAGCAAGCAAGATCCACCAAGACTTGCTTGAGCGAGTTTGGTGAGTACTGAGCTCTACCCAATAGAATAGGGAATATAGAACACTCAAAGAAAGCAGAGATTCTGAAACCAAAAGGAGGCCATTCTCGACTTCGATCAATGGGAGAAATGTAAAAGTTACATCTTAAACTATTCAATATTTGTCATTTTGACTAGTTACTTTTTTTTCTTTGGAAGATTAGTAATGCCAAAGTAACCCCAAACCTTTGACTGGTAGTATATAGCTATTTATAATGTTGAACTCAAGTTAAAACTACATATTTCTTGGATTTATTATACAGAATCTATCATATCAAAAATGTCTCAGCCTTGGCTTCATTATTGTATGCTTTATTTTTTGTATATTATAAGAAATGCTGTGTTTATATTTTAAATATTTTAAATAATGAAATTGCATGATTGAAGTCAGTTTAGGCAATAAATGCACAAGTTTAATTAATCATGAGTCATCAAAACAGATTGTAATTCTATGCAGTTTATAATATTGTTTCATGATGTAGTTCTAAAACTCGAATGTGATATTTTTAATATTACAGATGGTAAATCTTTCTCAAAAGCGTGTGTGTTAGCAGTAAGTCATATGGAATGAAACATTGACCTCTGTGTACTCTCTGCTGAATCATTGCTTTTCGAGTGTTACCTCTGATTGATTATGGTTTGATCCAGGAAGAGGCAGAATTGGCATTGAGATCCTGCTGTAGCAGTGGCCCTTCCGGCTTGAACCATCCCTCTCCAGGGGACACTGGCCTGGTGCCTGCAGCTTCTAGTGTTTTTGGGGGGGTTGTGGGGTTTTGTTGTGTAGAGGGGTGTATTTGGGATATGTGGAGGTTGGTGGAAAGGTGCAGGAGTAGGAAAGTAAAGTATAGAGAGGAAGGCACCAGATGTCAACCATGCCACAGCAAAAAAGTACAGGACATGAACAGATTCAAGAGAAAGTGTCAAGAGTGTGAACCATTGAGAGGAAAAGAAAGCAAAATTAATGGACAGAGGGAAAGAGACATGGACAAAGTCAAGCCAGGTGGAAGGAAAGGACGAGAAAGAGAATGAAGTGATAAAACAATGAATGAGAGCAAGAGAAGAGCAAAAGCAAGCCTGATTGTTAGACAGAAAGAAAGCTAGAAGCGTTTCGAGTCAATCATGTTTTATTCATCCTCACAATTCCTAAACGTTAGCTCAAATGCAAAATTGAAATTCATAATTTAATTTAAGTACAGAATCATTTCAATTCACACAACTATTAAGTCTAAAATCCAACCAATCTCACACAGTTTATCAATATAGAGCCAGTCAGTTATAGTGCAGTTTTGTAAAAATGGTTAAAAATGACATGGCGCACCTTTAATTTCCTGGACATCCTGCTTTTCAATTTTAAAAGGCCCCCATGATACAAAGTCAACTTTTGGTGGGGGTTTGGACATAAATGGTGTGTACACGCCAAGGTTGTTATAGTTAAAGAAAGCAAACGAAATAACGAAAACAAAAATTGGAAAAGATTTTCATTAACGGAAATAAAAAAATAATAAAATAAAAATAAACTTATTTACTGAAGCTGTATTGTGTGTTTACATAATCATCTTAAACAAACTGACAATGAAGATAAATTGCTTTTTGTTTATGTCTATCAATTAATTTAGATACCTTTTGTATTTAAATAAATCCACAGTTCCAGCACTTTTACATGAGCTGCTAAAGAGAAAGCGGTAGAGCACTATATGGGATTTCTTTGAGTATGAAAATGAGACAAAAGCAAGTGTATTGTGCTGGAGAAAAGCCACTCCATATACAGGAATGGATCTCAAAGGAGAGATTCCGATGAGTAAATTTAATGAACTTGCAAAGGGATGCTAGCACAAAGAATCTTGGCAAGTAAGATTTTTTGGTAGCTCCCTCTGCTTGTTTTAACATTTCTGCAATAGTCATTTTGATTAGTCATGATTCCAATTACAGATACACTAGAACTGTACTTTGACAAATGTTTTCACTAAAAATATTCTCATCAGTCTATTAGTGATAACCCCAGCTGCATTTCTATAATGATAAATCCATTATAGATTATCCCACAGTAACAAATTAGTGAGAGATATCCTTAAATATAATGTGTACTAGTCACGGGAAGCTGAATCTCTGAATTGATGGTTAAAACTAGACAGGATTAATCTTATCTTTCATGACGTGCATTTGTTGCACTTAAGGCTGCCATGGTGTGAAAATTGAAACACAATACTTACAGATTTTTTTTTATCTTGTACCGGACAAATAACCCTCGGTATAAAAATTTAAACTAATACTAAATCTACTAAAAACTATCAGAGATACTCTAAAAAGCAACAAAAAAAATAACTGAATTGGAGAAAAAGCCAAAATGAACTAAAACTAAACTTCAATAAGCATGGCGCATGCTCATATTAGAAAAGTATAAGCTATTTTTGAGCAGAAACATGAAAACAAGATCCAAAATTTAGGTTTATTCAAGACAAACCACAATTTGATAACGGGGTGTTCCATCTTTCACGGAACATTAAACATTGTCCGTGTGAAATTCAATGTAATGTTAACATTTTTAAATTTTATTTTGAACTTTCAGAACATTAAAGACAGAAAGTGGAAATTATGAGCCCTGCAAAGTTGATTAATTGGAAAGATAGCTAAATAGATGTAATCAGAAGAACATATGGTAAATTAGTTTGATAATTCTATGAAAAATAAATGAATATTAATTATTTCCACTGAAGGAGGGGGATTAAGTCAAAGATTAAACACTATGAATTATTTCTGTGTGTGAGTGCTAGGAGTTTAGTTAACGATGAGGAGCACCCTTCAGAATGATTGATGAGGTGAAACATGAGGAGAAATGCACGAGGAGGTGGCGAGGAACTAGTGTATGCAGTGAGAATGGATGTGGGAAAGTCTGCGTTAGTTGGTAAAAATTTCCTGTAGTCACTGCAGTTATTTGTGTAGAAATGCTCTACAGGTAGCGCTATATTTGTGCACACGTGTTTGTAGAAATTGTAACTTACCTTTCTAGATGCTTTTCTGTGCAGTGGTCAATGGAATTATGAGAAAAACACACTTTTGTTTGTGGGTGCCGCATACCTTTCCTGACATTGCTGTCTGTGGTGCGGAACTCCCCGGTGCTGAGAAGGAAGCAGGCTCTATCATGGGGGTAGCGCTCACGCCCCGTGCCTGTTCCCAACCCACCGGTCGCCGGACTCCTGTCATCAGGCCCCAACACCTGATCTATGGTGGGGCAGTCCTCATTCGCTAGAGCAGCATTTGCTGCATCTCCATTCTGCTTTGAGTCTGAAGGAAAGAGAGAGCGGCACTGTTTACTATTGGAGAGAGTCTTTGTAACATGTGAAGACAGGGACAGAGAAGAAAAGAGTCAGGGATGAGAAGGAATGAAGAAAGGGAGCAAAAATAGTAAGAGCATCAGCATCACGTATGATTTGGAACATCACACACACACATACACACAACATACATACTGAACATGAATGAGCATGTGTGGAAGAGTGACATGTGCACACGCTCAAGCTACAATAAAGAAGTTAAATGTAAAGTTGCCACTAAACAATAGAAGAAAGCTGACTGCAAAGCCTGCCGAACACATGGAAAATGAGACAGAGACAAAAGAACTGTGGGGAGGTGAGTGAGAGGATGGCATAAAGACGTAAGGGAAGAAACGGAAAATATTTAGTAATGTGAAGTGATGAGTGACTTAAAGCTCTATAGAAAAGGTCACGACAGAAAGTTCGCTAGGCTAGATATAACTCACCTCCCTGACAGCCATTAAATCAGTCATTTAAGAGATCAAAAGTTCACTTACAATTCAATGAAATAATAAAGTGTAATGTCTTTTAAAATCCATCTGTGGAACACAAAAGGAGAAATTTAGCACAATGTATAGGCTGTTCGCATACATTGATTTTGAATGACGAACTGAAGCATTTCTGACTTTCTGCCAATTCTAGCCAGAGCGTTTTGATTTGGAGGCCTTCTTTTCTGTTTGCAGTGATAAAAGGTAAATGCACAGAACTTCTTGGTGGGTGGGCACAAATTATAGAGTACGTTAACAATATAATTGATGTTTTCATGGTGCATGAGCTGAGTTTGTCGCTTACTTTGCATGAAAAGCACTACTGCATGATGACAGAATATTGCTAGAGTGAGGGTCAATAAATCTAATATTTTCAATATTCCTAAACCCTTAGATGTCTGGGAGCTTCTTGAGTGGTTTTTACTACTTTACTAATTCGCTCCCATAAGTTACCTTTAAACCATTTGTGGCAATGCTTAATATATTTTTTTGTACAACCCAGACCATTTATAACAAATATTTTATCAATATTAGACCATAATTCTACAACAAACCTGAAAGTGTACAAAAAAAATTAAATACTGAGAAGCACATTGTGATTTTTTTTTTTTTTTTTCAAAAATTTAGTTTTTATGTTTTATAACAAAAATCAAGTGTTGGACAAAATAAAAATTCATAAATCCCCCCAAAAAGAAAAGACAAGGTCAAAATCATGTGCAAGTACCAAGAAACCAGGTGAACATCTACTAAACCTTTTACACTGTTCCAATCACTTTTTGTGCTTTTTTTGTATCGGAACTTTGAAAAACACAAGCCATGCCACAGGTCTTGTACTTCCAAGAGTGTGTGTAAAACGAAACTGAAAGACATCTGCGCATTTACATTGAAAGTTATGCATTATAACCATTCCAAACTTTCAATTAAAACCAAAAATATGAAACAATAGATGAGTCGTGTTTTATAAGTCAAAACAGCCTGTGTTATTGGCACACCCACCAGTGCTTGCAGAGGTTAACAGCATTTTGTTATCAAAATCTCTTACACAGTAATAATTTTATACATTAGTCGGTCATACAAAGTTAAATTTGTCTGCTCTGGTGTGTTTAGCTAATAATACAAAATGGTCAGCTTCTATGACCCAAGAGAAAGATACATACAGTCCAGATCTGGATCCAAGCCACAGTTCCACAACTGATGATAATTTCTAAACTTCCCTGTCCTTAAAATAAAGGCATTACAGCATGAAACATAAAATATGTATATAATAATTCCAAATCCACCGGTGTATCAACACATCCCTTTCTCTTTTGAAATAAAAATAAAGTATGTGGGTTTGGAGTGACATGGGAGTGAATAAAATAGAGATTAGTTAAAAACTTGCTGAACTACAGAATCAGAGCCTCTTTCACACATTTCCTTCCACTCAAAAAAACAAACTCACTCACACATGAGGACATAAGACAAACAAATTAATGATTTGTGGGTTAATGTTTTGTTTTACATTTAGCCTGTGTGGAAACTGATTAATCCAAGCATTTTAGGTTGAACTATACTCAACATTACCAATGTAGAACAGTTCTGAGAACTAAAAACAGTTTCCAAAAACTCAAAGATGTTATTAGTTTCTACAAAGGCTTTGAGTGATGTGGCATTTTTGGGTTTACAGTGTATAGAAGGTAAATATTTAGTGTTTCCAGATGTTTATGCTCTTTTTAACTGTACCCAAGTGAGCAAAAGCTACAGCTTTCACAGTTTTCTGTATAAATTTTTTTCCTACATATGCACTATGGTGGTTGAGGAATAATGGATAATATAATTATGGTTGTATTAAATAGAAGTTTGTTATTTAATACTAAAATGTTCTAATAGATTAAAAAAAAAAACAATAATCATTTGTTTTAGCATGTTTCTAGCTAAAATCTTTAAAAAAAAAGTCTGTCAGTATATGAACTATCACCATATTTCAAGTAAATTAATTACATCAAATCCTGGAATGTTTTGATCCTAGAAGATGTCTCTGTGATTGTCAGTGTTTTCATTTGTACTGTATCCAGGGAAAAAATATTTTATATAATAAAATGTAAAATTAGCTGTGTAAACATTACAACTGGGGCCTTCCAGTTAGAAGGTGGCTGGTATGAGGCCCGCCAGTGATTTTCCTACACAGTAAAATACTAAGAGTTAAATTAACTCTACTCTGAGTATATTTGGTCCCACTCTATATAGAGTTAAACCGACTCTGAGAAAGAGTAATTTAATAATCTATTTTCTTCATGTTTTTCCAAATCTGCATGGAAAATGCAAACTAAATATTAACTATTCAGAGAGGGACCAAGTCCACTCCAGAAAGAGTAAAAACAGACAAAAATAGACTGTTTAGTTCAAATAGACTTATTTAAATAACTCTCCTTCAGAGTTGGTTTAACTTTATATAGAGTGGGACCAAATACACTCTGAGTAGAGTTAATTTAACTCTTAGGATTTTACTGTGTAGGAGTTTGCATGTTCTCCCCGTACTCGCGTGGGTTTCCCCCAGAAACCCAAAAACATGCAGTTAATTTGAATTACCTCATTCAACCTCATTTGGTTTTTCCATCCATTCCCAGAGTGCACTTTATATACCTCCCAACTAAACTTGTGATACTGTATTTTTATTTTGCTCAGCTGGAACTTTAGGAATGCTTGAGATTGGGATTTTTTTTTTTGCATGCTTTTGAAAGGAACGAACAGCAAACATGTAGACCTGGAAGAAACTCATAGAAACTTTGAATTTGACTATATATGATCTTTTCTCAATGAAATGAAACCACATTAATGTGAGTTTTTCAAACTTCTGTTTAAAACAACGATAATTGTTATATTTTCCAATGTTCAATGTTGCAAAACTCAGATGGAAGTTAGCAGAGTGCTGTTGATTCAAAGCCTTTCCCATGTATTATAGATCAAATACAAAACGAGCTAATCTGAGGGGCTAGGACTAATCTGCTTCATGTTCATCTTAGCATGGGGTGTGTATATCTGCACAGTAATGACAGACGGAGCTCTCCTGGCTATGAACTTCTTGGCTCAACCTGACAGAAAACACTCAAATTCTCTGTTAAAATCCCCTATAGCTCTGTTTGATTTCTAAATGATTAGGTCTGAAGGTACTGTTTAAATATCAATTAATTACAACTAGTATTGCTTGTGAATAACAAGCTCCCTAAATATTAATAAATTGCAGGATTTGTATAAATAAAATTTTCAAATATTTAGTAACGTAAAAAATATGTAGTATTTAGTGGCTCAGTGGGCAACGGTGACTAAAGAATGTTTTCATAAATATAAAGGTTGCTTATTTTTTTTACATTCAAAAATGCACAGTGAGTGTACCTTATCATATATAGAGAGCTTCTTAATCCAAATATACATCATAGTTAAAATACAGCATAAACAAGCCAGGTTTATTTTTAGCTTTGAGTCAATCATAGAAGATTTGCCATATTCCTGATAATATTCTGCCTCCTTTGATTGTCGATGAATCTGAAATGAACTGGAATCACAAGAAGCATAATCCTGCTGCAAATTTAATAAGATGCCTGTCTTCTGTCAAATCCAGCCATGACAGCCCAGCTGCGCATATTAATCTCACATATGTGAGTCTATGTGTGAAGTTGATATAGGATTAAAAAAAAAAAAACAAAACATTCAGCCAATGACAGGATTTTAAATTATCTGAGCATTACGACTGAAGGCATTTGAACTAAACTTTCATGATGCATGAGATGGAGCTTCACACAAAAATAAACACATAGCCTCATCAGTGTTCTGCATGCCTGTCAGAAAAAAATGGCAGTCAGTTTAATGATTATTCGAAAGCCCAAAGTTTACTCTAGTTTCGATGTTTGCTTACATCGTTTGAGAGCATACTTTTGATGGCAGGTCTATAATTTCCTCAAAATCTTTATGTACTCTTCAGATCTGCACTTAAAGTTGCAGAAAACACATATATAACATTAATTGTACATGTAGTATATAATTAGTAGTAAAATAATCATAATGTGACACAAATTACTTTTTATTCATTGAATGAGTTTTTTTATCTGTCCAAATATGGAGGTATAAGCATTTGAAGACTAATTGACCTCATGCTTAACCAATCACATTCGAGGATGTTACAGCATTGGCTTCATTAAGACGCATTGAGGTTATAGGAGTTTGCACTGGTTTTTGTGGTCTTTTACGTAATTGATAAATGTTATCTGATATTCCTGTAGTTTGTGATTAGTTTTATTTTATTTACTTTTCAAAAAAAAAAATTAATAAGACAAAGGTGAATGTCAGCTTATAGTAGTCCAAATAGTGATAAGAATGACACGTGAAAGAATTCATCATTAACCATAAATGCTATTTATATTCTATGCATCTATGCTATTTGCATTATATTCTATTAGCGTTCTATGCTAATTATTACACATATCAGTCAGTGTATGAAATTAATTGGTGGAACAATAATCAGCTGTTTTAACATTAAAACCTTCTCCAGCTTAGTACATAGTTTATGTAATCTGATCAACCGCCGTAGCTATGTCAGGACAATGTAACCATGTGATATTTTATTAACAAGTTTCGGGAGGAGTTACTGAGGCACAGGTCTCATCATGTGAGCTCATTTCCACATCCCTGTGTAAACTTGATCAGTCAGGAGGGTTTGAGATCACTCAGGAGGGTTTTCAGATCTGGATAGCCATTCATTCCGGAGTGTGCTTTGTATACCCTCCAACTACACTTGTGATACTAGCCTGGACCGGTAACAAGCCATGAACATCAGGATACATAATCGTCCCAATAACAAACGTTTAATTTATCCTCAAAAGATTTGGGAGTTCAGACCTTAGATTAGAATTCTTTATGGGGTGTTTATTTCAGTGTTTGACTGTGAAACAAGGCCACTGTGTAAGTTGACAACTTTTTAAATTTAAAAATGTAAAATTTAAAAATCGAGATGCGAAGTATATGCTAAGCTGAATACTGTATGTACATAAACTCTCCATCATATGCACAAACATTGGTAGACGTTGGGCTTTGAAGCAGAGCTACCACACACAGACATGAAAACACATGGGGCCACACGCGCACACACACCTGCTCTGTTAATCTCTATGATTTCCTCCTGTGCAAGAGGACAGTCTCCTGCCATGCTTCCAGAGCCCACCATACTGCCCAGCACATTACCCATGATCCTGTGCGGCGAGGCAGTGGCCATGGCCAGGGCATCTGGCTTACAGTAGTTTGGTGACCCTGGCTGCGGTGCCCGCGGGATGTGCTTGTTCTTCTTCTTGGGCAGCTTCTGTTTGGCCATAGCCAGAGAGTAGTACATACCAAAGTTGTTTACAATGACGGGCACAGGCATGGCGATAGTCAGCACGCCTGCCAGGGCACACAGAGCCCCCACCAACATACCAGACCAAGTCTCTGGATACATGTCACCATAGCCCAATGTCGTCATGGTGACCACAGCCCACCAGAAGCCAATGGGGATGTTCTTGAAGGCTGTATGGGCACTTGCTGTTGGGTCGTCCGGATCTGCGCCAATCCTCTCGGCATAGTAGATCATGGTGGCAAAGATGAGCACTCCGAGAGCAAGGAAGATGATCAGGAGCAAGAATTCATTGGTGCTGGCACGCAGGGTGTGCCCCAACACCCTCAGCCCCACAAAATGACGGGTGAGCTTGAAGATTCGCAGAATTCGGACAAAACGCACCACGCGCAAAAATCCTAGGACATCTTTGGCGGCTTTGGAGGAGAGGCCGCTCAGAGCCATCTCTAGGTAAAAGGGCAAGATGGCTACAAAGTCAATGATGTTGAGTGAGCTCTTGAAGAACTCTGCCTTGTCTGGGCAGAAGATGACACGGGTGAAAACCTCGATGGTGAACCAGACGACACACACGCCTTCGACGTACGTCAGCCAGCTGTCAGTCACTACCTCGAACACAACCTCCTCGCGGGTAACGTTCCCAACCGTCACATTCTCTGTCTTATTGTAGATGGTGTTGAAGGCCTCGTGTGTCTCCAAGCAAAATGTTGAGATGGAGATGAGGATGAACAGGAGCGAGCCGAAAGCCACATACTGAAAACAGAGAAGACAGAGAGAGAGACAGGGAGACACAAAAGAGACATAAAGATGAGCACATTAATATCAGTGAGATCGTTGCATGAATTAAAAGTGCCACAATGCTGAAATTTGAGACAGAAGCGCAACAATAGACATGCGGACCAAAAAAAAATAAATAAATAATAATAATTGGTTCTTTTCAGTGACTGAAGATAAACAAATTTAAAAAAATGTACATTAAAGTTGTAAGTGATGAAAAAACATTTTTTTTATATATTTACATGATCATACAGTGTTGTCAGACAGCTTGAAACCGGTCCCAAGTGAACCTGCTGGATGAGGACTTAGATGCTTCTCCTAGTGCCTGGTTTCAGTATTTAAATAAGCCATGCCTTCCCCATGTACGGGCACTTTGATTGGCCAACCTTTAAAAACAAATTATTCTTGAATTGTTATTTTAAAAGGTTTTGATGTCTCTCAAAAGTTGCATTTAGAGTTGAAGTCCTTTTTTAGGGGTGGAGCCTGATATTGAGCATGTGCAGACTCTTCCAAACCCCACTCATGTGACCTCAAATAGCCCAGTGGAAAGTAACACTTTACCCCCAGATTATTAACATCATGACTAGGCTTTGATTACGATGATCTGAATGACCCCACTTCAGACTTCTTCTTCTGACGCTTGTCTAGGGCTCGGTCACAGTTGGAGCATTCTAAGCAGGGATGCCCAGATGTCCCTCTCCTTAGACTCCTTGTCCCATCCGGGAGGGACATCAAGGCATTCTTAGGCCATCCTGGATGCAAAGTCTCTCCAGTGTGTCTAGCGAGGGACATGCCTCGACCACCTCCCCAAGGACGCACCCGAAACAGATGCCTATGCATCTCTAAGGGAGCACCCAGCCACCCTGTAGAGGAAACTCATTTTGGCTGCCTGTACCTATAGGTCCATAGGTAAGGGTAGGAATGTAGATTCACCAGTAAATCGAGGGCTTAGTCTTGCAGCTCAGTTCTTTCTTTACCACGACAGATTGGTACATGTAAGCATCTGGTGGCCAGGCCTAACACTGGGGCTTGGCTTAGCCCAAAGGTAAATACGGGGATAACCTCCCAAGGGCCCACCACTTGCATGACTGGAGTAAGGGAACGATGCAATTTGGAAAGGGTGAACATCTAAGACATGAACTCAATCTCTGGAAACAATATCTAGCATATCAGACTGAAGCTTTTTTTAATTCAATCAATTTGTGAGTCTCTCACTGATGGTTTAAATCGTTGTAGATTTTTCCCAAAACACCATTCCACTGCAACAATTCAAGACCCCACTCTACTATCTCACATTGACGCACATCATACAAACTATAAAGGTGACAGTAAACATTGTGTTTTTAAATAAAGTCGCTCTCAACAGTTGAGTGAAACAAGAAGCTATTTTCGGTTTCGAAAATGCATCGTCAGGTCTCTACTTCAGGGTTTTACTCAATACTGAACCTATTTACTGTCAATTAAAATGGTCCATAAATTAAAAATACAAGCCTAATCTTAACCTGGTGGATTAATCAGCCAGGCTGCTTCAGAGTGTATTCCAGTTTGTGATGAAGTTGCATTTCTATATTAAAAACATTAGGAACTTGGCATTGCTCAAACAAGCCCGTAGAAAATATCAGACAACACAGAATTGACAAAGCAAACCCCCTGGGCCCCAGGTACAGCTGTGGTGCAGTTTGGACCACTGCAGAGGTCCTTCACCTTCTGCAACTGGTGTACAACAGATAGAGGGCGCCAAATAACTAAACAGCAGAGAGAGCAGCGAGAATGGTGTGAATGCAGCAGTCCAATTGATACGCTGCACTGAGGAAACACCTCAGAGGAGGATGATGATGAGGTGGAGCAGATTTGTGAGTGAAGAAAAATGGCAGAAAACAAAAGAAGAGACGGAAACATGTATTTGAACCTTGAGGAAATACACAAGGGGTGGGTGAATTACAGCAGTGTGTGGTGTGCGTGACAACCATTCTGAAACAGAGATGTCATTTTTTGCTCTCCTGCAGATAGATGGTCATTGATTGGCTAGCGCACATCTCTTGTTAAACCACACAGCCTCTTCTCCCATCACCTGCAATCAATATAATCTGTTTATCTGAGCCCCCCTCAGTGCCAGCAGCTATACTACTCTTTTTATGTAGCCCATCATTACAGCCATTTATTCCAAAGTGTGGGTGTTCATGTGTGAAAGGCTGCTGCTGCTGTTCCACCTCTGCAGTGCTCACATTATTCTTCTCCCTGCTCCTCATTTCTCCCCCTCCTATTTGTCGGTCTATGGTTGCCCCTCCTCCCTTTACAGGGGTAAACCTTTGCTTTGCAGAAGAAACAGCTCTCCGGCATCTGTTCTACCAATTCACTTCTGTCTCCTTAGGACTGACAGCCCTCCTACCAGCCTTCTTCTTCAAGCTACCCAGATGTCCCACACATTTCCCAAACATGGCTGACAAAACTACCAAACTAAATGCATAAATCTTCGATGGTTTAAGGTTTGGTACTGGAAAAGTGTGAAGACTGCATTGTGACGTGACAAATTATTAGCAGTTTTCAGCTCTTTGGATGACGATGCAGAAGTTTGGTCTGCTGCATGATTTGAAAGGTCTGATGGGGTGCCATTCCCTCTCATCACCACCACTAACCCACACATTCTTTCTCCAATCACACTCGTATTCAAAAACCGACCACAGCATGTAAACAAACCATTTGAAGAAACTGGAGTGCACAGAAGAATCGGGACACTATGCAACTCCAATTCAAGCTACGACACAAATAAGTAACACTGCTTTCATGACCGTTCTACCTGATTGTCAAATATATTGACCAGACTTTGTTTAAAAGATTTATAAAGACATGTCATATGAAAGACAGATCTACTATTCAATTATTTTGTGAATTCTCCAACTTTTTAATCTGTGCTCATTGACTATAATTGATGACATCAACTGATGTTCCATTGTAATAGAAACAAATTATTTATCATCCTGTTGTCTGGTTGACTTCTGAGATAGAACAGGGAATACAACACAAACAGGAAGTTACATCACAAACAGGAAGGTACAAGCTCTTTAAGTACAGTTGCTTTAATAGACATTTGTTCTCCTTTTCTCTCTCTTTTGCTTTCCCTTCATTTATTTCTGTTCCCATGTCCCCTCCCCCATCTCCTTTCTTCTCAATGCAGCATGTTTTTAGCATCTCTAATGTATAAGCTAAATAAAGCAACATTTTCTGTTAAATCCTAATAAACCTTACTTTCAGCGTCTTTTGACTTAAAAAAACAGTTTTGAATTAATATTCAATAGCACCACTGACACCTAGGAATAATTACACAATCTATGCCACCTGGCCAGTGTTGTATATGCACAAGAGAGCACCAGATCAATTGCTGGAGAAAAGTGAAAACAGAAATGAGAAAAAAATGCATTTTTGCTAGCTTAATTATTCGATTTCTGATTTACTGAAGCACAATGATCCATATCCAGAGAAACAAAGCATACACAAGGGATAGACATCCTGCCAGTTGAAAACAATACCCTGGTTCAATGCAATCAAAGGACACGATCCAGTCTTGAAACATAGATATACGTCCCTGTGATCACTTCTCATGAAATAAGTCAGTGTTTCTGACAACAAATCGCATGAAACATAGGTAACAAAGAATACGAACACATACTTTCAATTAAACAATTTATATTCAGCACGCACACATGATATTTACAGCGTTGGCTTGTGCACAGACCTTTTGTCACACAATAAGAAAACAGCTACAGGTATTTAACAATTTAAATTTGGACCAAGTTAAAACATTTTAAGGACATCTCTCAAATAGCAGCAGTCAGGTCAATCCTCCAATGATGAACATTAAGCAGTCAAATGAAGGACTGAGGCATCCTGGGAGAATTAACTAAATCCCCAACCTGATTAGCATGATCTAATTTGATGAGCCCATCTTGTCGTGCCCTCAAAATCCTGATGAGGGACCTGTTTATGTGTCAAGCAGACACACCATCATGCACGATCACACCAGCACGCCCCACGTTCTGCTCTAGATACAAGAGAACTCGAGTCTCTCAAGCCACTTATCACAAATCACAAACAATAGGAGGTGATGGTTAATTTAATTTAAAACAAATTTTGCAAGATCTATGAGCACATATAAATTTCCCATCAAAGGCACTGGTAATGAATTCAGCCAATTTAGGATCAACAATGTTCTATGGTTTCAGTGATGTTATGTCCAGTTATGCTTTGTTAGATCTTGTGTTGTTGTCATTTCATGTCATGTCATAGTATGTTAATGTTACGTCATGGCTTTCCTGTGGCTCAGTCGGTAGGACTTCGTGCCAAAACCCTGGGGAAAACATGAACCAATCAATTGTGTTCGTTCCTTGACATCTAAATTGCTTGGATTGAGGTGTCTGCCAAAAGCATTATTATAAATGTTATGTTGTATCTTGTTATGCTATGCCTTGTGTTCTTATATTATGGCATTTTATGTGTTGGTGTATGTTATACTAGTGATCAGGGTCTGCCTTGTGGTTTTCACAATATGTTCCCCACCCCCAAGTGAGAAGAAGGGGTGGAAGGTGGGTGACCCAAAGGTAGGACTGACTTATATAATGGAGTGAGTGATGGTTTGAATGAGAGCAACTCATGTCATCCCCTGATTAAAACTTTACCCAAATTTCCCCTAAACTTTTGAGCAGTGTGAGAACATAATAAACATAAAATGTGATGTTTGGTAAACAAGTTTCAGGAGGATTAGAGAGTCTGATCAGAGTTTTAATTTTGGTGGTCAATGTTACTTTGCTTAAATGAGTTGGTTTTATTTCCACCAGATATTTTTGTTGCTTGGTCATTTAAATGGTTTTTACATAACAAAACACAACATTCACTCTCTGAATGGCCTACGATAGATCAATGTTTCCATGAATATTCCTTGACTCTTGAAGGCCACATCACTTATGCCAGACAAGAGCAGAGTTTTCCTTGTATCGGTTCATTCAGGCTCCAGTTGTGAAGTCTAAGAGCATCACTGTTTAAAGATTTAGAGGATGAATAAGGACTCCAACAGCAGAGACTCTGCTGGAATGAAGTAACTCTTCACCATAATGCCTTAATGCCACTCATGGGAGTGCGGACACGCTCCTAATGCCATTTGCTGCTGCCCACAACTCTGTTCTTGTTCCAGGATTCCATTACAAGATCCACCACCATTGCCAACATGTTAATAGCCATCCCAACCAGGTTTTTCTGTATGAAAGGGTGCGTGATATAGGACCCAGGGGACCCTACTGACTATGTACACTGAAACTCCAGGTAAAAAGATGTTTGTAAAAAAGCAAAAAAGCAATTGTCTATCTAGAGAGCATGTATGCATCTCTAGCGTTACTATAGAGGTGTTAAAATACCTGGATGGAGTGTTCAGAATGAGCCCTAAACTGTCAGTTTCAAGAGCTGAAAATATAAATCGATCAGCCAAATTGCTTGGAATTATCACTAAATGCAAATCATGTTCTTATGCTAATAATGCCACACAATTCCTGTAAAACTAATGATTTAAAGTGCTTTTACTGACCTATAATGGACATGGGACATTAAGTCGAATAGAAAAACCATGGTTTTGTCCCTGTGGAGTAGCTGACAGTGCGTCAGACATATAAGGGCGGTTGTGCAGGGGAACGCGGGTTCGAATCCCAAATCCATCGTCATTTACCAACCCTCCCCTTCTGTTCACGTGCTGTCCATTCTAAATAAAAACTAAATGCCTGCTCTGCTCCTGTGTTGTATAGGAGAGTGAGCATTACACATATTGGGAACGATTGCACAAAGGGACCCGGGTTTCAGACCTTTCATAATTTAATATCAAAAGTAATGGTTTTCATAGTTTAAAACTTTTAGAAAGCACAGAATGACTTGAGTGTGAGTTTTTTGGGCAATGTTGGTGACCATCTTGCCTCTTTATTATGAAGTGACAAGCAAAGCTGACATCACACTTTTGATTTTTGTGTTTTTCATGTTCATGATGACCCCCTTCAACAAACATGAAGATAGGTCAAAAGACTGGCTATCACAATATTTTAGCCAAATTTCACAAGGAAAGTGTTTGTAGTCTAAACATACCGATGCTCACTGATTTTATCATCAGCACAGAAAGCTGCAGTGATTGCTGCAGAAAGCTCAGGAGAACTTTCACCATTACTTGGCGTGAGAATTGTTGAGCAAGTCAGTAAAGTAAGCAATTCCAAGAGGGGCATTTAAGTGATGCTTTTCCCAAAGACTGTGTAAGCTCTATGGGACACGCTTGCAAGATTTCCACAGGAATTGCCTGCTGAGCAAATACAAAAACACACTCTAGCAAACCAGAAAGCCTGATGAGGTCAAAACCAATGCATCATGTCTTACAAAATAACAATATTTTGTTGTAATGTGCAGAACACAAAACTGCACAATCTGTGAAGCGTGAAAGGTCAAAGCGCTGGTCTCATATACAGTATAGATCCCTCTGAATGCTGATCTCAGATTGCATTGCCTCTCAGTGCGGAATATGACTACTCTGTGCAGGCTACCAGTGACATGCAGACAACAGAAGCAAGTGAGGCCGTGCCTCTCCTTCATTATGGAAAAAAAGCAAAACAACTTTGTGTACTATTTACATTTTTTTTAAATCTTCACATTTTCTGTTCAGATACTAAGATGAGATGTGCAGTGAGGCAGCAACCCGGCTGGCATCCCTTGGGATAAGGCGATCTTGTGGTCTCTTTGTATGCTGGTATTAATATTTAGTTTAGCTGATGTACATGATGCACAGTGTTTGTTTGTTTTTATCAACAACTATAAGTATGTAATGTGTTTCTTGTGCCGAGTAACCACAAAATCCTGGCGAAGACGAACACAGTTCTCATATTTTGGGAATATGCTCTGGGAACTTAAAAGAAAACAGTTTAATATTTTGGTATGTGTGTGTTCCATGTCGTCTGGTGAAAAAGTAACACAGCATTTCTGAAAAAAGAGCACAGTTGAAATAGTTAGATATGGTGATAAATGTGTGATGGTCTGGGGTTTGTTTTGCTGCTTCAGGAACCATGAATTCTCTGGTTTACCAAACAATTCTGAACGAGAATTTCACTTCTGAATGGCTGAGGAAAAGCCAAATGAAGGCTTTGGAGTGGCCTAGTCGACATACAACACTGACAAATGAGAAAAAAAAAATTATAATTTCCCAATGCATATATATGTTTCTAATTCATGATATTAATAAAAAGAGAAGGCAGTGTCTAAACAATTATAACAGAACTTTGAAATCACCACATGCAGTTAATGGCAAACTTTAAGTTGCAAAGTAGAGCTCATTGTCAAACGGACACACCCACAAAAACTCATCTTTTATTATTCTTAAACAATAGCCATGTTTCAATCCAAAGATGCAAAAAAAAAAATTTATGCTCAAAACTGGAATATCACACAAAATATTTGCGAATAAAGCATGGTTTCCATCCAAAATTTCCAAGACAACAAAATAGTCACTTCCTGCTAAACTGGCGCCATATATCAAAAGAAAAATTAAAGTTGCATTTGCAGGGATTTATTCGGTAAATGTGCTTCCATCATTGTTTATGTGCATTTTTTCTCATCAGTAAAAAAGTTTATCCTACTCTGTTGTGCGCATAATTTTATTTATGCAATATTCCAAAAAGCAGATAAAAATAGGTGGATGCAAACGCAGCTAGCTTGTATCCACCCAGTTACATTTCATGCCATCTCGGTTTTCATAATAAGCTTTCTACACCATCTCAAAACATTGTAGATATTGTCTGAATATTCCCAAATTCTGAAAGACATCAGAGATTAAAAATCTGCACATTTTCCCATTAGTATCCCAATGAATCTTCCAGTACAGATGCCGCAGCACACTTTTGAGAGCAACCACTGCAAGGAATGGGATGGTCCACTCCCATGAAATGCAAAAACCCACGGCTGAATATTTTTTTCCATCGTTAATAAATAATGTGCAGTTGGTGTTTATGAATATACATGGCTATGGGCTGAAAATAGAAGTCTAGATTTCTCAGGGGTATTGGAAACAGAAGGCAGAGTCCTCTCTAAAAGGAGCAATCTGGCTGCAGAGCAAATGACTGGAGAGAAGGAGGCAAGATGATACAATAAAGGAGGCAGAAATCTGTACAATCCATCACATCCCTCCATGACTTATTTTAATACAAATCAACAAATGTTCTGATCTTCTCTGAGCTCTCAGGAGAAAATCCCTCTTTTATATTCCAGCCATTTCTTTATCCTCATTTCGGTCTCCCAGCTTTCCATCTCTCCGTTTTTCTTTCCACATCTTTCATTACACATGGAGTGACCTAATTTTAATAGCACTATGCAGAACACCATAAGCATTACAGACCAACTCGTCTTACACTCCCAGTTTCCCAGAGTTCTTACACTCTCTCCTTAATCTTGCCTCCGTGTGTTTTCTTTACCCCTCTGCTCTGATCACCTTCTAAGTTGTCATCATTAATAATGAACACAGGTGTAATTGGGCTATGGTACTCTATGGTACATTAAAAACTCTGGATGTAAGTAATTTTGTGATGGAAAATAATGTGCATATTAGGGGTGTAACGGTTCACGGTATGTATTGAACCGTTTCGGTACGGCCTGTTCAGTTCGGTACACTTGCGTACCGTTTCGGTATTTGTATTAAATAATATAAATGTATTATTAGCACGATATTAAGCGCAGCGGAACCATGTTCCTAGGCGAATTTCCGCACGGATGCTATTGAGTGACGTGCAGCTCTACTGTGCGACACTCAATAGCGTCCGTGCGGAAACTCGCCTTTGACTTCTCTGTTAAAATACATAACGGGGATAGACGAGTGGATAAATTTAAAGTTGTATGCCGACATTGTTCCACGGAGATCGGGCAGGCAACACATCTAACATTTTCTACTGCTGGAGATATTATAACCAGATCTATGCTCTCTTCAGAAAATGTGGATAGGTTAATCTTTTTAGCCTAAAACTTGAATTGTATGTTTTGTTTATATACAAGCTGAAGCTGTTGCTAGTGTTAAAAGTTTTCAGGTCCTAACTAGTTGCAGTATTTCATTTTTTTTTTTAAAAAAACATGTTTTTCTTTATGAAGAGTGCAATTTATTTAAAATATCACCCAAATGTGTCACTTTTATTTATTTTATGCAAGAATTCTATTGTGTATTGGCAGCTTTTCAAAATAAAGATTATGTAAGTTCTTATTTTTTTGTACCGAACCGAATTAACCGAACCGAACTCTCCAAGACACTGTACCGAACCGAATACGATTTTAGCGTACCGTTACACCCCTAGTGCATATATATCAACCTATGGCAGATATCAGCCATTATCAAACCATTCAAATGGTTTAGTAGGGGCCTACCTCACCTATATGCAGGTACAGTATATCACACCACCCAATTTTGTTGCAGGCAATAAGATTCATTCATTTATTTATTTCATTACATTACCTGGTTTATCCCTAAGGGTCACAGGGTTGACTGTCTCCACCAAACATTGGGCAAAAGACAGAGTACATACACCCTGGACAAGTCGGCAGCCTATCGCAGGGCAAACTCATAGATTCCCTCCTACGCAAAATTGTAAGTATTCATTTCACCTGATGTATGTTTTTTGATGGGGAAACCCACGCAAGCAATGTGATTTCAAGATGGAGCACAGCTGCTAGACACAAGAAAACAGACAGGGGTTTCAAATGGGCAATGTTGAGTGTCTGTGGAAAACAGTTAAGCATGGTGAAAATGGTTGAACATTTGGTAGAATACAATCGGAGAGGCGTATGATTGGCTCCAAATGTATACTGCAGCAGGCAATGACCCTAAACATACACTTGACTCTTTCTTTAAGCATTTTCCACACCTACTAGAGAAGCTGTTCACTTGACTAACATTTTTAGCCGTCGAAAGACTTGTTCTGACTCTGTTATTATTGTTTAGCATAAATCTCACGCTGGCAACCTTTTAATGAGACTCTTTACACTTAATCAAACCCCAACCCCATATTACATTTACATTTATGCATTTGGCAGACGCTTTTATCCAAAGCGACTTACATTTGAATGAACATATTTTTGTTCTGTCAGTTCTTGCTTTCCCTGGGATATCTGTGCTGACAGTAGGTAAAGGAGGTACCTACATACTTACTTATGAGCAATTCCACCAAATGGTTGCCATTTCTGTCCCTAGTAAGTTATGTAAAAATAAGCATTTAAATAGGTTCATAAATACATTTGATTACTAAGCAAAGTGTACTACAAACTATTCTCAATGCGACTTTAAGCTATCACATTCAAAATATTTATAAAATCCAAATAAAGCACTAAAACCACTTTATTGCTTGTTCTTAGTCTCTGTTGCTACACTTCACTATTACATTATGATTTTAAGATATTTTCTCCTGCATTGATATGTAAATCTAATATATATGGTTTGTTTCCAATACATTTATTTACACAAATATCTATACTTACTCAGCTTTTTACTCATTCCTGTTACCCTAACCCATCCCCTTCCTGAAAAACTGGGGAATATGCAGTTTTTCAACAGGAAGTTGCATCACTTGGATCTTACAAGGCCATGGGAAGAGCAAAGGTAAGTTCTCTTAATTTCTCATTTACATATTCATGATCATTTTGCGATGATATCCTGGAGCGTCATTTAAACAAAAAATACTATCCTGTTACTCAAATTATTTAGAAATTTTCTTACTTTCTTAGTTAATGGATCTTATATAATCATGTTGTGTGATAACCACCTGTAAGCATTTATATTTAAGACACATGAAAATCTAGGTAAACATTTTGCCAGAAGAAGAGGTCAACTACAATTTCTTCTAACGTAAATTAAAGAAATATTCAGAAAATAACAATTTCAAAAATGAATGATATTGTTAAGTATATGTATTCAAAATAAATGAAAATGAACATTTAAATGAGTCCCCAAACAGGGAATGGGAAGGAGCGAGCAAACATAATGGAAGAGCTGGGAAGGGTAGAGTAAGATTAATGGGAACAGAAGCAACATTTGAGGCCAAAGATTTCAGAAGACTATTAGCATCAATTAAATAGGATGAATAAAGCCCTACACAGAGGTCCATACTAATCAGAGCTCCGTGATGCAAACTTGACCTAACTATGCCAGAGAGATAGTGATTCCAAGACATGAAAAAGAAGAAGAAGGACAGGAAGTGAGGGAGACAGCACATCAGATTTAGTGAAGAATAGACCAGAGCAAATCTTAACATAACAAAAAGTGAATTTGGAAGTGAGGATTAGATATAAGTGCTCAGGTCCTGAATGTACAGCACACTAATGAGTCAGCGTATCTGTTCCTCTTTTATGTTGTATTCAGCGAACAGTGCCATTGTTACATTTTTAGACAACAGTGCCATTTTAACTTCGATGCACAGGGATTTCCTTCTCATTATGAATACTGTCAGTTATCTGAGAATGGGCATGAAGAACAGTGAAGTAGGGGAGCAATGTGTACTTTATAAAAAAAATTGGTATAAAATTATTCACATTTATTCCAGTCACGAAAGATGCCCAATAAAAGCTTTACATCTAACTACAATTGCAACACGTCCCTTAAAATACAGAATCGTCCAGTAATTAGGCGTTTTAAAACAATACACCCAGTTTTCATGGCATTTCCATCCACGCATAAAAATAGGATCTAAAAATGCAGCTATTGATTCTGGCCTTTTTTGTACAATTGAATGAAATAATGTAATAATTCATTTCAACTACTTTTCCTAAAACAATTTGTAATTAAGTAATAAATATCTTTTTAGACAATATGTAGTTTTTTTTTTTTTTTTGTAAATTGCTGTTTTGGCTTCTGTTCATTCGTAGACACCTCCCAGTAAACAGCATGTTAGTGTGAATATGATTATGTGTAATGGTGCACACACTCCCTCGGGTCACATAGCAGTTGTCTGTTTCTGCTCGGTTTAAGCAGTGGCTAGGAAGTGTCCAGTCTGTCTGTATATGCTGAAGCAAACGTGAACATGACCTGCATCAACGTTAATTGGTGAATTATTTTTACTCTAGGATTCATTCGTTAGTGTTAGCTCTTGACAGGGTAACGCTGAGGACCTGCTGTTCTCCCCACACAGCGCTCATGTTTCTGCCTGCTGTTGCTCTCTCCACCCCAGCTCTGTTCTATTCATATCCAGCAGTGAAAGCCAGAGAATGAAAGAAATCCTGCAGCACCCTAATCTGCCATACAGTACACCAGTGCTCTGCAGCAACTGTATGATGCAACTACCAATGTACTGTACACACACACAAACAAACACAGGTCCACGGGAATGAATCCGACGTCTCTATACATCATCAATGATTTGAATTTTACCATATAAAACAATCATTTCAAATTTGGCCTACAACAATTATGTAAGCTGTAATCGTTACTACGGTGAAGTAATGGATGGTACTTTCCTGGCTGTGCAATATCATGGTTTTGACCATGTGAAGAAGGTCTCGATTTGCCAATTCGTGAAACTCTATCATCACTAGTATTTACTTATTTAAATACAATATATTTGCATTATTTTGTTAATAGCAAAATATTTATCATGCTGTATGAAGAGATGCATGCTTGGAGGATCCCCTGTGAATTTTTGCCTAGGGCCCTAAGAGACTCTCTAGAACATCCTCTGCTAGTAAAAGGGGGGAAATAAGTGAAAGAAACAATATGACATCAGGACAAATACTAGTTCAGTGATTTGTAAAAGTATAGTAAAAGACCTTCAAAAAAAAGTTTCACGCAATATTTCCAAAGCTAAAGAATACATCATTTTAATTATTAGTGGAGAGGATAGGAAGAAAGGAAAACTTAGGAAAGAAAGGAAGTAGAGAGGAAGGAAGAAAATCCTCAGAAAGAAAGGGGGAGGAGGGAAACGAGGAAAGAAAGGAAAAAATGATAAAGGGAAAGGAGAGGTGAATATAGGAGGAGAGGGAAAAGAGAAAAGAAAGCAAGGAGAAAAAGTGGAGAGGACTTCAGAAACAGGGCAAATTTACCCAAAACATCTTGGAGTTAAAAGCGGGGTGGAAAAGCTTTGAAAAACAAACATGGCCAATCAAAAGTGAGGAGCGTGGGGTTACTGAGTCATAGAGGCGCACGTGTTGCAGGGACATCACAATGAGCATTGGCCCATTTGGTGTGTGATGCATGTTTGTTTTGGTAATATCACATTGGCTCCCAGAAATTACCAACTCCCTTTATCCCCATCCACCTATAAAATCTGAATCCTAAAGCTGGAGAACAACTGATCTGATCAAGTGCATGCCCATCATAAACACACACGCACACACATATCTGTTCAGAGGGTAATTGGTAGCACTCAGAGCATGCGGCTGATCACTGCACTGAATCAGCATGAAAAAAAAAAAATCAATAGGATAATTTAAATGAAAAACAAAGAGTGGTGGAGAGGATTTAATTATAAATCAATTGATAAATCCATCGACTAAAAGCACCTCGTTTAATACGTCAAAATGTGCAGCCATCTGCTATATGCATACCAGAGGACGCCAAGGGACAAAATATCATATTTGGCAACTAATGTAATCTGCTAAGCAAGCATGTTAGCGAGACCAAGAGCCGAAGGTAGAGGGAGGGAGGCATTCTGGAGCGTCACAGTAATGTATTGCCTCAAGCTTTCTCTCTTATGGAGCCTCACTGCACCATAATGACACAAACCAACGGAAACCCAAGGTGGCAAGCAGATGGAGGAGGGGCCTAGAAGAGAGAGAGAGAGAGCGCAGGGAGAAAGTCAGAGAGAAGGAAGATGGGGATAGTGGAGCGGAGAAGCCATCCATAATGCAAAAACAACCTATAACTGGCATCAAACCTGCTGTGTGCAGAGATGCATGAAGGGGTTAGCTGGTGTGATGATGGAAACAACAGAAAAGCACAGCACTGATGAAAAGACATCATGAATGTGGAGAGGGGGAGGAGGTGGAGAGCCCGTCCGTTCTGCTGTGTAAGGAGCAGCTCTGAACGCTGAGCACTGATTGGTTGGGGAGTCTGTGCAGTGGCTGGTGCGGAGCTTTGTAAAAATGACACGGACACCTGCCAGATCCTCCCTCCTGCAGCACACTCATGCAGGGCTATAGAGAGCCACAGGCTGCACAGGCCCCTCTCCCATCAGAGGGGTTTTGGTGCAGGAGGCTGGATGTACCTTCTCTCACCAAACAGACAATGAAAACACAGATATGACAAATAAAACCTGAGATTTTCAACTGTTCCAAGGGATAAATAAGGCTTTAAAAAAAAAGATTTACATTTTTAAATAAGTGAAAGTGGTTTAAAATGAACAACTAATGAAAAACTAATCAGGACTGGAATATTGTTAAAACCTGAAGTTTTGAGGTTCTCATGCAGGGGAAATCAATATATATGTACATTTCCTTTTTATTGTAATATAATTTATTGCAATTAATATATTTACTTGATGTGGAAACATGGTAACATCACTTTGCTTCTAGATTCTGTTAAAAATGTGCTACAGCAACCAATTTTTAAAAAAATGTAATTAAATATTTGTATGGAACCTTATTTCTGCCAGTTTGTTGTTTTTTTTTAAGTAAAAATGCCACACACAAAAAAAATCTAATTTCTCAAATAAAGTGGAGAAAAAATATTGACTTTTATTAAAAAAAATTGAGTTTTCTGTCTCAAACATGTGACTTGTATCTCAGAATTTCCACTCTTGTAGCAATATTCAATATGAGTGAAATAACAGTATATAACAGAACTTTATGTAACAGAAAAAAACCATATAAACAGATCTAGAACCTAAAACAGCTGATCTATGTTTATTGGCGAATCACTGTGCAAGGTTGAGTGAATTTGAGAATGCTATCAGAGATTCCATCAGCATTAAACATGCAGAATGGCATCTGCTGCAAGGTGAGCGAGTGTGATATTCTCAAAACATTCTCATATTGATCCCTTGATGTCAGCTGAACTGCTGAGTGTATACCAATGAGGTTGTGCACGTGGGTGACACCGCTTTATGAAGAGGATAATGGGAATGAATAGGGGAGGTGGTGGGGGGGGGGAATAACAGTACATGGAAGAAACACGATGCAAACAAAACGCAAATATTTCTGCAGAAGCCATCTGGGTACCCATGAGACAAGCTGTGTTCCATCCTCAACAATCTCCATGTCTCTCTCTCTCTTTCTCTCGAAATCTGGCAGGACACCAGGCTGGAGAGCAGGCCAGAGCCCTGGAACCCCAAGGGATCAGCATCTGGTCTTTCCACCAGCCAGAGAAAAGTGTAAGAGAATATACCCTCAGAAGACTGAGTAGCTGAGCCTTAAACCTTGCAGAACTATATAATTGAATTATATTATGATTCCCAATGCAGTTTATTAAAACATTTCATTTCTTTTCTACACACCACTGAAAAAAAAAAATCATATAATCTTGCAAACACTCTGCAGGTCAACCTTCACATAATGTTTCTTTCTTCAAGTAAGTGCTGGAAAACACTCACTTAATGTTAACACAAGGTCTATGAGTGGCATTTTTGTTAATGTAGCAGAATATTTTACCTTTAACACTTCAAATCATGCAGCTTTTTAAGGAATAATGTGCTGTTACTATTGGTAAAGCTGCCATAATCTTGCAATTTTAAATACATTGCTTGAGAGTCTACAATTCTCCATTGACATCAATGGAAAAGGGAAGCTAAACCCAAACAAGACATATCATGCACAAACCCCACGTCAAGAGGAGTCATTTTCTGCAGGAGCACGTAAACCATGGGGGAAGTGGGGGTTTAATACACTTATTTGAGAGTAAGAAAACTCCTGAATCTTTTCCATCAGTTTTCATTGAACTACAGTCAACGTTTCAAGTCCCCCAAACTGGTATTTTTCACCAGTGATCACAAACAATCCACAAAAATGTTTTCTAGGTGAAGCAAAACCGTGAAGGTTCACTGCCCATCGCTCAAAAGCACCACTTTTAAAAAGACTAGCTGATGTTGAGCTATGCTGTTGGGGGTGCAATTGTAATACTATTCAAAAAATACAATTACCATGCAAAAAAAAAAGAAGTGCAAAACCGTAATAAAACCAATGGATGGATACCTTTGAAGAATGTAAAATATTTAGTTGTACATTTTTTTATCTTTAGAAAGTGTCGACTAGTTGAAATGTATGTCGAACACAGGAAAATGTAAGCCCTCCTCCTAATATCACAGAAGTATAGCTCCAACCGCCTACTGTGTAATGGTGCTGGGTGTTATATTTCAAACAGTAACACAAACACAAAAGACTGCGTCTTTAACTGCAATTAAAAGGAGAATTTGAAAAAAAAAAAAAAAAAACAAGTCGCTGGAGTAGATTGAGAGTCGTTTGCAATACAAAAATGTCTCAAAACGTTAAGGAGCTGAAGAGTATTTGCTTCGTGGAGTGATGGTGCCTTCAGTCACTTCTGAAACTTCTTTAAGTTCTCCTGTTATATTTAAGATTCACTTGTAGACAATTATACTTTATTCACATTTTAAATGATAAACAAGCTCCATGACATAGAATAAAAGACTTGAAGCAACCATTGGTGCTGCCCCCTAGTGCAATGGATGATATTGAATGTTTAACACAAATCTAACTAGATCTTAGCCTTACTAGTTTTGCAACTTTTAACATTTATTCCTTTAGGGCAAAATTTTCTCATACATTCACACCTAAGGGGAATTAAGAGTTTTCAATTAACCCAACCGCATGTTTTTGGGATTGTCGGGTAAACCGGAGTACCCGGAGGAAACCCACGCAAGCAAGGGGAGAACATGCAAACTCCTTTTAACATTTAATTTTATTCAAATTGTGTTTCATAATATAAATAGTTGCAGTAGTTGGTTAAAAAAAAAAATTCGTGAGATATCGTGATGCAAATCAAATGGTGACCAGAGTGTAAGGTTACATCCCTAATATTATAAGATCGTGAGCTTGCTTTTGTAAAACTTCAGTGGGAAAACCTGTTGCAAGGAAACAAGCTAATTGTTCCAACTTCGGGTAAGTTTTGCTGAGACAAAATGTTGAGGAACAATAGAGTGGGAGGTTACACAACAAACAGAGCGACTCTAGCGATGGAAGCTAAAACCATACCAAATTTTGGTAAATTATTTAAATAGCAATAGTTGTTTATTTTGTAAATATGTATCCCTGAAACAATTCAAATGTGACTCCTGGTGGAAACTCCAGAATAAAAACAATATGGCCGCTGTGCCCAATGTGACGACACCTCCTCTCGCTCTATAGTAACAGTGCTGATAACACAGGAAGTAGCATCAGCAAGTCACTTTTGTAAACCTCTACACTTGATGGAAGTAAAACAAGGGCCTGGTGAGGACAACATTAGATAGTTTAACTGAGCATTTTCTAATATAACTAATGGTAGCAGATCATAATGATGCACTTTGTACATTTCTTTACTTTCGCAAAGAGAACACTGTTAGATTTAGAGCACTGGTGAATCAATGTTAACAGGGCATAAACAATTTGCTATTCATTTCAACACCAATCTCTATAACTCAACACACTCATGTTACATCGATATGTATCATAGCAAACATGCTTCCTTCAGCAGAGGCTGGGAACAATATCTCATACAGCTAGATGTTATTATGTTTTACACACATACACTCACAGGCAGAGGTCAGTTTTGCCAGTGAAGCAGAGTTCTCCCTCTCTCTCAGCTCAGCACTTTAACAGATTAATTACCACCAGTGAGTGACGGGACCGAATGGACCCTCTCAAATCAGCGCATAAGAAAGCAGCAGACACAGCGGCTCTCACAAACACTGACATCCTCAAACAATTCACCTGATTGCTTCTTTACTACAGTCATGTCCAAAACTCTAAGGCGCTTGATGGAGAGAACACGGTGGGAATGTTGGAACAACAAGTCAAAAGCTGTGTGTGCAACCATCCAAATTTCTGAGAGTGTGGACACAATTGAAATCTCAGGGAGCTTTAAAAAAAAAAAAAGTCTTGACTGCATTGCATAACACTGTTTTATGTAGTAGCATGATGTAGAAAGCTCAGGGAATAGAGAGAATCCCATTCTATGAATGACGCATCACTTTTTCACTGGTTTAATGAAGAATTGGTGAGTCATTGTTTGCCGTACTGAGATTTACACAGTTTCAGAACATCTCTTTAGAAATGATGAGGTAAGCTTGTAATACTCAAACAATTCAAGGTCTTTTTTTTTTTTTTTTTAAGTTAAATATAAATAGGAAGTGGTCTGGGTCTGAATACTAGAAACATGCTTTCTCTGGGATTTCTATAATTATTAACTTATGAAAACACATAGTTGGTATTAAATATCAACTGTATTTCTGCTCTCTTATTTAAAAAAAAAAAAAAAAAACATGGTTGAGGAAAATAAAAGTGAATGAAAGTAGAGCTGAGTAAGAATAATTACTTAAATATACTCAGTAATTGGAGCATAAATGGAACCTGATAAAAAACAAGTTTGTTACAAGTTTCAACCAACATGAAGATAACATACACATGGATTGCATTCATTTTAATAAAGTGCTTGAAACTTTCTGCTCTCTTTGTATTTTTCCTCAAAATTTTCTTTGGAATTTTACTTAAAATTCCTTGAAGAATACTAAAGAAAAAAAAATCCAATCAAAACAACTTTTAATGGTAATGAGGCTTCACACTACCCCTGTTTTTTAGATGAATACATTTTTATTTCAGGGCTTTTTAGCCTTTATTGTTGGGGAAAGTATGAAAGGACAGGAAGTGAAGTGGGAGAGAGAGAGAGAGAGAGGAATGGCTGGGAATCGAAGCCGGATCCCCTTCCGCAACCACAACCATTATGTGTTGTGCTCACTGTCCTCGATACCACAGGAGCACGAGCACACCACCACTGTTTTAAAGACAATAAAATATTCTTTAAAAATAAATGCACTCACTTGTTCTGCAGCTGCATCACAAACAGTACATTTATTTAATTCCTGCAGCAGCAGGCAGTAGTGCATATCCTAAATACACAGCATTCCAGTTATCTAAGATATAAGCACAGTTATGTACTTTCAACCCCATTATACTGTTGTTTCCTTGTCAAAAACATGTTGTGTATAAACATTCAATCGTGCGTATTTGTGTAATCCGATATCCTTTTTCTGGGAACCCAAAACAAACCTCAAACTTTGCCCACTAACCAAACAGTTTACTAGCAGCACTCCGTGCTGATGCTGCAGGGTGTTCTGACTACCTGCAGAGAGTTGCACTGAAGTGGTCATGGCTGAAGAATGGGCATGGAAGGGAGGTGGGAATGAAGCATCTAAATGAGACAGAATATAAAATGGTTCTCAAAGAAGTTGTTCACGAGATAGTGACTTAACCCCTCAATGAAACACACGTGGCCCAGCTATTTACGGTCTTCTTGGTATGTTTTAAAGAATCATTGCGTTATCGTCTTGTGTTTCAAATAAGCTCAGCATAATATAGACGACAAGGAAAGATACTGCATTAACGCTCACAGACATTTCCTTCTCCCACAACACTCGAGGTGAAATAGAGGAAATAAGCGGCACAGCATTTTTTTCTGCTTAGTGTTCGATCCGGATAACTGCAGTACACTACCTACATTTGTCCTTGCAGGTTTTCCATCACCCTTTCTCTCTTCACCATAACACCCCTCGCAATCACTCCTTCCCGATCTCTTCTCATTGCTCTTTACGTGCTCTCCTCCTTGCATGTCACTTCTTTCTGGCAGCCTGAGCTGTAGATTGGCAGCGTTCTCTTTCTTGCTGTACTCGATGCCATTAGCTGGGTTGACAGAGTGCCTTTCTTTTTGTCCTTAATTCAAGGGAGAGCCGCACTCTGAGAGCAAACGCTAATAGCAAGCATGGAGCAGATCTTGCCAAATGAAGACGATTTTTTAGACGAGTGCAACCACAACACTCAAGTGATGAAGTGCACATACCTAGGATTTAAATGTTCAGATTTCACTACTTCTCCCTTAAAACCACATCTGTGGAATAAAACTGCACTTCTGGGTCTGTTGGCTGGTTTTACAAATGTTTTGTCAGTTTTGGTTGAGCTTAAACCTGCTGTGCAGCTGAAGTTGTGCCATAGTGGCTGAAACAAGACTTGCGTTCTGTAAATCATTCTTTGTTTTTGGGAGGAGATTTAGGCAAACAGCAATCTGGATCGGTCACTAGTCCGATATGTTTCACAATATTTAACAGCACTGTTTTTAACAAACTATTTATACCATCATTGGGGGAAAATGGAGTTTTGAGACCACATTGCTATGAAGGCTAAGGTCTAGATTGATTTGTATGACAGAGTTTAATACCATCAATCCACTAGGGGGCAGTGTTGATGTTTGCATTAAGTTATCTTTCTTTACCCGAAGTGAAAGAGAGAGCGAATTTTATAATCTTTCTCATTTAAATTGTGAAAAGGTTAACTGTCTCCTTGTAAATGTTACAAAAAGCAAGGTAAAGAAGTCTCAGAAGTGACTAGAATCACAATCACTCCAAGAAGCAAATACACTCCAGCCAGGGGTGTCAAACTCAGTTCCTAGAGGACCACAACCCTGCACAGTTTAGCTCCAACCTCAGTTAAACACACCTGATGCAGCTCGCTAGGTCCTTTAGGCTGTTTGTAAGCTTCAGGTCTGGGTCTCTCTGATCAGGGTTGGAGGTAAACTCTGCAGGGCTCCATCCCTCCAGGAACGGAGTTTGACACCCCTGTGCTAGATGATATCTCCCAGAAGCTCAACGATACACATCATTACAATTTTGTACAGCAATATATTGTTACACTCCTAGCATTGATACTTTCTAATTGGTCAGAGGTATGCAAATGAAAGCAGACTGCACAACATTTCTTGTTTTCCTTTGACTCAGACCAGTTTGACTGATTCAAACATTTTTTTTTAGAAGAGGCAAAAACGTTTTGTGCTCTGAAGAACATAATAATAAATCTGAGCGCTTTCACAAATGACTAATAAATATTACTGACAATACATTTTGAGTGCGAGGGAGGCACGAGAACCAAAACTCAGAAAGGAGGTTTCAGTCTCAGTATTGGTGATGCTCGGAGATAGCGGAGCACCAAAGCTAGCAGCCTATGGAGAGCCTACCAAATCCAGAAGTAAAGATCACTCACTCAAGCAGGAGAAACACATATCCAAGAACTCCAGACAGGACAAGACTTCAGAATGAACTGAGCGGTTCAATCGGTTACGCAGCACTATTTACTGAGTATCTGTTGGTGACGGTCAGAGAGTGAAGAGGGAGAGAGAAGGGGAGTTTGATTGGAGATCATGTGCGACACCTGTTCGTTAATCAAGCTGCAGCAGCTGAATGACATGATGAGGGGAGAGCACGAGGAACAAATGACACAACAATAAGACAAACATAAAGCAGGAACTAACATTACATTGCTAGGTTTTTATATTTACAAGAATTTTTTATGTTTGTTAAAAATTTTTTATATTAAGCACTTTTTCTTATACGGTATTCCAACCAAATATCCCTAGATTTACACACACCTAACAATGAGTTTTAAGCGATTCGATGTCAGGTGTCAGGGATCCATTCCTGGAGGGCCGGAGCCCTGCAGAGTTTACTTCCAACCCTACTCAGAGAGACCCAGACCTGAAGCTTTCAAACAGCCTGATGGACCTAGCGAGCTGCATCAGGTGTGTTTAACTGAGGTTGGAGCTAAACTGTGCAGGGCTGTGGCCCTCCAGGAACAGAGTTTGACACCCCTGCTCTAAAGAGTAAATTAAAGTAAAAATCATCTCAGGGCTATTGATCGAGAAACGAGTTACAAACCATTTGGTTTGATTTTTCAATAACCATGTGATTTGTTTTCAATTCCTTGCATTTATATTCTTTTGACTAATGTTGGTAAGTGCTGTGAGGGTGTGCAAATTACGCAAAAACCAGATGAAATGAGCTGCAAATATCATGATTCCAGTAAACATTACAAAACTATTCATATTCAGTCAATTACTACTCTAACAATTATATTGCATACACACACACACACACACGCACACACACACACACAAACTACACGGCAGCTAACAGACTTAAATTTATGAGCATTTACAATTAAACTACTAAAAAATTAAGAAGCCTTTAAGAAACGAATCAGAAGTTTCCGTGGGAATATAAAACTACAGGGGATTCCGGAGAGGGAGCATTTTTTTAAGGTACAGTGTTACCCCGAGATACGAATGCTTCGAGTTACGAAATGTTCGAGATACGGTCTCGCGGGAAATTTTTTGCTTCGAGATGCGAAGAAAAATTCGAGATACGAACAATAACAAACATTTCTGCTCTGATTTCCACTTGTTTGTCTCTCGTCGCTCTTGCGCTCCTTTCTCTGCTTTAAGGGGCTGATACGCCTTAAAACTCTTTAAATCACTTTTAAATCGAGCGAAACACTATTTATAGATTACCAATCATGTACAATAACAAATGTTAGAGTCAAGGTGTTAAAAAATAACGTTTAAAACGTGAAAAGTGCTGTTCTGTAGCGCGAGTTAGTCCACCTCCTCCGACACATTGCCTCACTCTCAAAGTAAGGTTTCACATTTGTGTACATATTACGTATTTTGCGTGTGTTTTATTATCATTTATTACATTAACAATGTGTAGATTTAAGGATTGAAGAAACGTTACTTGTTTTTTCTCTGGTTTTCCATTTTTTTATCAACTTTCTACTGTTGTTTCTGAGAGCCGTTGCACGTATTAGGGCGTGTAAAACTTGCTTCGAGATACGAATTGTTCAACATACGAGTGTGACCCTGGAACGCATTACTTTCGTATCTCGGGGTACCGCTGTGAATAGGGTGGAAATGAAAACTTGATGGTAATAGCACAGATTTGTTGCTCTGAGTTTAGCAGATGAGTGTAGGCGCTTGTACTCGTGCTTGCAAACGCATCATTGATGTTTGTGTGTGTCTTAACCAAGTGCACTGTGTTAGAAACATTTCTTCATGAAAATGCTCGGAATACCAATGCAATGTAAATGAACAACCAAACACACGAAAGGCTTTTAGTTCTTCTGCTGCATTAAACCCCCCTAGACAACCTTTTTCAGCTCTTTCAGTTCTCGGTATCTTAAGAAATAGCCTGCTCTCTTCATTTAGAAGCTTATCTGTGTTCTCATTCAGTCTTATGTTCTCATTTGCAATTCCCCTCTCCTGCTCCTCTCTCCAGCATCCTGCAGTATTACCACCATCAGCATCTTATGAGCTCTCTCTCTCTCTCTCTCTCTCTCTCTCTCTCTATCCTTGGTTCCAGTGCACTTGCACAGTCACAAAAACAATCAATCTAAACATGTATGAGAGGAATCCACTTATCTAAAAGTGGGAAGCAGAAATAATGTTGTACATTGGTCTAGTGTGTGCATCTTTTTGGGAAATGATAGAACAAAGCGTGCTATGATGGATTACAGCAGAACTGTTGTTCCCTTCCCCCATTCTTCCATTCTTTCGCCAGCCTTCTCCTTTCCCCTTCTAACTCTTGTAATTTCCAATCACAGATCAGTTTCTCCAGGTCTGTGCAGAAATGAAGTCTTGTGGGAGCACGCCAGAGAAAGCGCAGGGGATTTGCTGGGGAACAGAGAGGTGGGGGTGGAAAGATGTGTGTGAGTGTCATGTGTGCAGATTCTATCTGAGATCTGAGTCCCCCTTGTGACTGGTATGGACATGTTTTCAACGAATACAGACGGCAATCAGAATGAGCTCTACACTGGGGTCTTTCATTAGGGTCAAAATGAACGATCTAATCCAGTTTCCAATTTCTTGCAACATATCATGGCACAATATATCGCAATACAGAATTGTCACAATGTGTATCGTGGAGCTTCTGGCGTATTTGCTTCTTGAAGTGATTGTGATTCTAGTCACTTCTGAAACTTCTTTACCTTGTCTTCTTGTTTTATGTAATATTTACTACGAGACAATCTGACTCACATTTTTAATGGGATTAACCATCAAATGACTTAATGCTAATATTAACACTGCCCCCTAGTGGATGGATGGTATCAAATGATCTCATACAAATCAAACTAGTACCTAGCCTTCTTAGCTTTGTGGTCTCCAAACTTTTTAAATTCCATTTGTTCCAATGATGGTTCGTAAAATATTGTGATGCATATCTTATCGTGAGAACACCTATATCCTACCCAACGTCTGTTAAACCTGCATTTTATAACTTTATGTCAATCTCTAAAATAATTTCATTGTTTGTTGACGATGTTTCCATGCAGTGACGTGCAGTGAGGTTCATGGCTGGCACTGACATCATCAGTCAGATTTACAAACATATAAACCTTGTAGAGTAGCTTGTTCACCACTCTATTGGAAACAGTTATTGTGCTTTGTTCAAAATGTAATTTCATTTAATTTCCTTCCAATGTGGACAAAAAAATGCAATACAAAAAAAAAGAATTATAATCGACTTACTTTACATATAAAAGAAGTTTTTCCTTCTCAAGTTAAAAAATCGATAACTTGTTTGTCGAAGTGTTCATTTTCTTTCTTCATTTTTAAGTCTCTGTCTTTAGCAAACATTTAAAGGTATTGAAGCTCTTCCTTTAATAATTATCTCTTGCTTCGATTAAAAGTCCAAAAATCCTTCATTTTGAAAATGAGGCTAAACAATAAGTGACGGCTGCACTTGACGTGCTAACAAATGATTGTCGCATGCTAATAATAATATTCTTTAGCTGAGGTGTAATCTCTTGGGATCACCAGCGCCCCTTAGAGTCACTGAATAAATATAATGAAAAGTTCTTTTTTTTCTTATAATGACAGATGAATGAAATATAAATATGAAGCATAAATTACAAATATAGTATAAGTATAAAGTATAAGTTATAAATATAAAGTACAATATATTTAAATGAAATATAAAGTTTTAGCATACAATTAAAAGGTCAGTAAAAGAACTGCTTCCTGGGTTAGTCACTAGCTTTTTTTTATTCGTTTTCAGGAAGCTAAGGAAATACTGTGTGTGTTGGTTTCATCAATAGAACGCACTACATTATATAAATATCTGTGTATTGAACTTTAAAATGATTTCAGGTCCTTTACAATGCAAACATCAAACATGAAAACCAATTACCTCAACGTGCTTTAGTAGACAAACCCTACTTTTGAGGTATAGCACTCAAAAATAATTTATTTTCCAAAAATTTACAGTTTTTAATGTAGGATTAATCAGCTCAAAAAGTCCAAAGGTTTCAACGTTTAAGTGTCCAACTTCAAATTTCCATCTTAGCCAGTGAAAGCAGACATTTTTTTTCAGGTACATGACCTTATTTAAAAAAATGCATTTTCAAAAAGGTTTCCACCTGTCCTCATTAGTCCATAACTGTGACCCCTTGCTTTAGGGCGAGTTCCACCTGATTATTTTTGGTCATGTCCTTCATGCACAAACACAAATTAATGAGTAAATAAGTTGCAAGTAACTAGTATCACCATAACCAATGCTCATCAAAATAACAAACCAAATATTGACCTCTTGACATGCCTCAATACATTCTAGCCACACCTCACGACCAATCCTGCAAAACTGAACAGCAAAAAGATAGTGAGCCATGGTGGATCATCAGGACACTATCAGGCTGTCGAATAGCCTCTTATCACGTCACATGGCTGTCGAACAGTATGAAACTGGCCATACACAAGGGTAAAATTCACAATTGAAACTCTTAATGGAAATACACTTGGTTGGAAACCATTTATGGCAGAATGTAACTGGGACGTCCCGCCCGCTATCATTTCAAACATGAACCAAGTTAAATTGTTGATAACAGAAGCATCCCACCTGTTTAAATGTAAAAGACTGAAAGTTTTCTTAAATGAAAGTTTAGTTTTTTTGATGAGGGATAAAGATGAATGAATATAAGTTAAGGATCTAAAAAATATATTTTAAAACATTTGTGAGGAACACGTTATGACTGCACTCTGTTCACAATACACCTCACAATATGACCTTTATGCAACACAATATAAAAAATGTCAAAAAGAGATTATAATAAAAAAAATATGCTTAACTACTTAACCATTTCAACTGTGAAGGTAAAAATACAAGTAAATGTCATATTAATATCAGCCTCTAAAGAATTAAAGTGGACTGTAGTTTAAAGTCTGTATCCTTCCAAGTGTGTATTTCAAGAAAGCTTAAGTCAAAACGCTCAGAAATTCTGAGAATGCATCTCTACCATCCTTCCTGGGCACAAAACAGCAAGCAAATACATTTAAATTTTAATTTATAACAGATAACAAAATTCTTTAAATGCTACTAGTGATAGTAGCATTTTAAAACATCATAGTTTTTCATGTAAAAACATGACATTAATAACGCTAGCAAACTAAAAGTGATGTAATGTATGCTCACTGCTAGTCAGAATAAGCATCTTCCCATTTACCAATGATTGATGCAGCCTTTGGAAGATCCTCAAAGCCGTAGCCTTTCCAAAGTATTCTAAAACCTGGATTGAGACACAGCTTGTACTCAAAGTGAGAGAGCATTTTAAATAGATATAGTTCCATTTTTTCTTATAAGCTCTGTTATTTTTGTTATTAGATTGTTCTTGCGTATGTATGATTTTTTTGTTCTGAACTCCCTATTCCATTGATTAATGACACAAATTCTTCATGTTCAGTGTTTGCGTTACACAGTGTTTGCCCGTACCCCTCTCGTCATTCTCTGAATCACTTGCACTTTGTAAGCATGACTCATTACCTCTGCCGTTTTGGGGTCCTTATCCCCATAAGTCGAAGTACACTATGGATTATTCCGCTATGCTCCTGAAAACTAGCCGCAATGCTCCAACAATCTGGCTTCGAAGCTCACCAAACATTTCAAAAGATTTTGAACACCGAGTACCACTTAAAAACGGTGTTGGTCAACCAGAATTAATACACAAGACTCGCCGGACAATAAGGCGCATGGAAGTTAAAGAATATGGAAACTCCAAAGTATGTCACAACCCCAACTTTCACCTCCATGAAAAACTTTAGACACACTGCAGTGATGCAGACGTAAACCCAAACTGTAAACTCTCAGTCCTGCTTCTTCCGTATAGTCTTTCACACTATTAACTTGTTGGCTCAGGCACTTGCAGATCTTCAACACCTAATTAAAATTCTAAGTCAGAGCTCTGGACCACATATGGTGTCATACACATACAAGAACACTGACTAGACATCAGGGTGGACGACCGGCTCACTGGGATGTCGGTGTAGTCTGGGTAGGGGAGGTGTTTAGAAAAAGCTGAAGCAAACAAATTCTCTTGAGGCAGCGGAAGATGCCTTGTAAGTGCAAATATGCTGCAACTAGAATGGACTCATTCACCGGCAAGCTGGACAGTGGCCAGAGGAGAAAGTGGGGGAGGGAGCTCACTGCGACTGTAGATTCAAGCGCATCCAGAGCTCTACCTCTCATTCACCGATTTATTGGTCTCAGCATGACTGGTTCAATAAGCTTTATTATCATGCACTTTGCTGCTGCAATGTGTGGCCAGAAGACGTGTGCAGCACAGATACGACATAAACTGGCCATTGCATGATGAAGGGAGTAAGAAGGTGCCTTGTCCCACATATCTTCTCGTTTTGAGCGGAAGTAATAGCAGAAGAAGAAGAAAAACAGCAGGGGTGTTTCAAACAAAAGTGTTCTCCTTTGACATGAACGGGATTTAAATGATCAATACGAAGAATAGAGATATATTTGGTCATTTTAAGGGCAAGGTTCAACCAAAAGCCATTTGAAAACCAAAAAGGAATGGAAGAAATCTTATATGTGATGTGTCACAGTGAGATGGCATGCTCTTGAGATGCACACCAAACGTGTTTGCAATAAATAAATCAAACTTTGCAAAGGAAGCAAGGAGTAATATTCATCGCCAGAGCACGCAAGGAGCGACACACTTTCCAAATCGTTTCAGCTCCCTGGAGTCCTGACATTCTACACTACAGAACAGTTAAGGGGTATTTGGGCTACTTTACACATTTACTGTTGAAAAATAAATCCATTAAATCATTTTTCCAAGATGTGATGCAAGCTGTTTGTCCTGGAAAACAGAAAATAGAAGAATGACTGAAACCACTTTTAGTCTAAAATCTTCATTTTGTGCTAAATCAACCCCATTGATTTGGACCTGAATAAACCCTGGCCCTTTTTGATCGAATAAAGACTGACCTGGTGTTTATGTAACTGTCACGTTGGGCTGGAGAAAAGAAAAGGGGAACAGTGCAAGACACTAAATACGTGTTTGTTTAGAATTCCGACATCCCTTAAAAGGAACAATACTCTGAAACCAATCGTGGGATGGAGCCAGGAACCTTCTTCAGAGTGTAGCACAAGAATAGAGTGAGTATCTGTTCAGTAGGAGACATCACAGGAGTTGATGGAGTAATGATGAAAACCAAAAAGAGATAGAACTAACCAGGAAGTCAGGGAGCGATCATGGAGAGTCAGGGGGTGTGAACTGAGGAGGTGCATGGATGAAACTTTTAACTGCGGATGATTGAGTGCTCTGATTGGTTTGTTTTAAGACTTTGTGAGCGGAAATAAAACATCTGACTGGAAGGCTAATTCAACTGGCACAGTGTTATATGTAACTCTGGGGAGGTGCTTAAAGCGGTCTGCATAATTGACACCAGAGGTGTTGATTTAACACTGTGAGTTTGCTATATGATTTAAAAGCATCTTTAAATCAAGACTCTGATGATAGTTTAAAATAGTTTTTATGCTATATTTACGCTGTTAACACCTAGAACATACGAATTGAGTATACTGAGCAGATTTTAAAGCAAATTCATGTGTTCAGCAGTTATTTATGAAGAATAAAATGTTTATTTTGATATACAGCTCTCATGGAGCAAACCCCATCACCAACACTGCTGTGCACGCCTCCAGGCAGACGTAAAAAGATCTCCATAAATCTAACATTGATGTCTTTCTATTCTCAAAAGAGGTTGTAAAAAAGTTAACACTACATATTTACAATAACAATTATAGAGGAAAAACGCATTGAGTTTTTACAATGCGAATCATACTGGGAATCAAAAAGAACGCAATATTATAGAGACTAGTTTTCATATTAACGTTTAACATTATCAATGTTAACATTTTTCTGTGCGTTTAACTGGCTTGATAGACAAGTTGTTATCTTTTGAGCTCACATTGAGTAACTGTATGCTCTACATAAAACGTATTATTATCTGTGCAGCACAAGAACTGATGAGGTGAGACGTGAACAAATCAGTGCTGGACGAAACTACAAGAGCATCAGAGAAATACACTTCTCAACTGCAATTCCATGTTCAGCACTGGACAGCTCCACCAACAATGGCTACAACAGTGAGCACCAACCTTTTTCACATCCAGATTTAAAGCAGGTTTCTTTTCACGGACTGATCCTCAGCATATGCTTCATTAGAGCTGCATATTAGGATTGGTGTGTGGGAATCATGTCACAATAAATTCATATTTCAAGAACGACTTCTGGTATTGTCTGTTAAAGACTTTGTCTAAAAGACATCTGTTTCAACTTGTTTTGATAACTTGTGGGAGAAAATAAAAAAAATGCCAACTGATAAACGGACTGAAAGTAATAGGGATCACTTGACTACAATACCAAACGTGTGTCACATGACAAATTTATTTAAAAATCTAAATGAATTTGTTGTGAATTGTGTTTTTGAAAGACTTTCAACCTGATTATTAACTTTCTCTGAATTTATGCCTAGGGGAAAAAAATAAACTGTGGTATTATTTTGACTATGGGCTGTTGCTAAGAAATGCTAAGGCTCTGTAGTTCATTTAATAATTGTTCATCCTTATCGAATGGGATTTTGCAAGTGAATGATTATGTACCTTCAGGTTGTTATCCATCCAAAGCGCATTTTAAGGCTTTTGTGATGTCAGTGAGACCAGTTTTTAGCTTTATTTATTATTAATGTGCTAAATGCTACACAGACATTCTCTCATGAGCATGAAGTGGTGAGAAAACGTAAAGCAAAGCCTAACCAAACTAAAATAAGTTAAACAAAACAAAGCTATAAGCTAAAGTAAAGTAAACTAAACTAGATTGAGCAATCCTAAGCAAAACTAAACTAACAGAAAAGAACTAAACTAAGCTAAGTTGAGCCAAGTTGAAATAAACTAAGCCATTGAGCAAAGCAAACTAAACGAAATTAAACTAAACTAGACTGAACTAAGCTAAGCTAAGCTAATGTAAGTGAAGCAAGCTGAACTAAACTAAGCTAAGTTAACTAAACTATACTAAGCTAAACTACTATTAAGCTATGTTAAACCAAGCTGAACTAAAGTAAGCTATGTTAAACCAAGCAAACTAAACTAAACCAAGTAAACTTTGAAAGAATAAGCAAAACACAAAATAAATTTTAAAAAATTAAATTAATTTATGTGCTAATTTATCCTCAAAATAAGTTGCTTTTCACTTTTGGGGCTCGTCGAACTAACATAAATACCATTATTTCACGAATTATAAACTGTGAATTTTGTATCTTCTTAGGGCTCATATGAAATTGATTTTAAGATAATAACAAGAAGAATAATGTCCGGATGTTGTTTTTTTCCTGTTCATTTCAGCCAACACCAGTTCTAAACTGACATAAACTATACACAGGAATTAAAAATATGTATGCAAATAAATTGTCAATGTATTGTATTTTTGTGTTTGGAACTTAGTGCTTTTTTCCCCATTATGATATTGAGCAGAATCTCCGATCTCAAATGTCATGGAAAACTTAAAAAAAAGAGTCTTTAACGGCTCTTTCGGTTACTCTGTAGGTTCTCAGTGTATCATAACGGATTTAAGAAGATGGATTTAACCGACTCCCAGCTCTCAGTCCCCCCTCCATAGATGAAATAAAACACTGCTTTTGAAGAAATACAGCTCAAAACATTGTATAACCATGTGACCATCTATCCTCAAAAGTAAATCTCGCTTCACTCTGATTGGATCTTACACATCTTGTCTACATACTTTGGCTCTGTGGCTGTGTTATTGGTTTGTTCTGCGCAAGAATTCTGCTGTTATGAGATGCTGCAGTGTTACGCTTTTACTTTTGCACGACCAGCCAAAGGGACCAGGAGGTTGTAAGCGATGAGTAGCAATCTGATGCAAGTCGTTGCACCCAAATAACAGCCAGTTAACAAAGCACAGCGCAAAGACCTCCAATGACGATGCAGTAACACAAGGACAGCATCTCTGCCTCCCCTCGAGAATACTCAGAAGCAACTAGCATTTGGAGCAATTCCACTGCAGGGAATGTAATGGGGAAAATCCTTTTAACAGAATGCTACGTGCATCTCATGAAACCAGTGTGTATTGACTGTTCGTGACTATGATCTATTGACCCAGATGTGGTGAGGGAGATACATATCTTAAATAACCAGCCAGCACTGATAAAGGGAAATAAATGGGTGGTGTTCACTAGCTGACATTCTAATTCTAAGGGGTGGAGTGTAAAGTAGTTTTCATGTGCTCCGGATAAAACATAAAGGTCAGGAAAGTGACAACAAGTTTAAGATTGAGCAACCTAAAGATTGTACATTTATTTAAACACTAAATGAACTAAGATTGGAGATGTGCAAGGTACAGTGATGCTAATTAGCTGCTTGTGGTGACATAAGGGTCTTCTGCTGAGTGAGCAGGAAACTGACTCCGTTAAAAGAAAGACCCATGGGAAACTCTAGTTCCTGGGATGCCGTGGAGATCCGGTGCTTCCAAAACCGATACAGACCCAAGTACAACTTGATACTGCTGACTTGCTTTGACTAGCTATACAATTCTAATGAAAACTGTACAGATAACAATATACTTGTTTCCATGAATGTTTCAGCACAAGAAAAACAAGCTCATGTTTGTGGTGGATGCTCCTTTTTATTCTGAAATAATAAAAATATATCTATATATTCAATAATGTGCATTACCTTTGCATGCTCACAACAATTCCCTTCCAATATAAAGTAAAGCAACTTTTCAGATTTTTTAAAACAAAATAAACTTTTCAGGCGTCAAACCCCTGGGGTTTGTACATTTTAACAAAGATGCAATAACCTTTCTTTCTGTACACCTCAGGGTCAGTGCCCTGATGACGTCAGCAATTCCGCCGTTCTGCAGTATGGGCCGTACATGCTTGCGCATGCGCAATGGCCCATAATTGAGCACTTAACGTGAAACAGTTTAATTTTAAAACGCATATTTAACAACCTAATGCGAATTAAACATGCTACATTGTCCTACATTGTGTTAACCAAATCACCTTTTCACGGGTAACAGCGTTAGGTTTCCCACAAGTTTTGAATTGTTTCATGAAGAGCTTGACCAATCGGAATAAGTTTAGACAAAAGTTCGAGGGTTCGTGATATAAAACGCAATATTTATATATACGCAATATAAAACGCAATATATATATATATATATATATATATATATATATATATATATATATTTTTATTAAATATAAAGCTTTTCGCGCTTTCGGCCATGCCTGATCTATGCCTACCAAATCTATGAAGCTTTAAAGTTTTTGATGGGCTCAACAGCTAAGATCAACTGCGCATGTCCAGAGCTCGACGCATTGTTCACCGCTGGCGAATTATAATAATAATAATGCGCGTGGAGCGAACGAAGAAAATTAAATTACAGAAAAACTGAAGAAAAAAAATACGACATTGGTGTCTCCAAACGGCCTAACTTACGTTCCAGTTTTTTAACCAAGGATAAGAGAAGCTATAATCACTCAGCATTACCATAGGCTTCCAACATGTGTACGCTTTGCAGCAAACCATTGTTAAAAATAAAAAGAGATTCACTTGGAATGGATTGCATTCAAGAATAATACAATTTTAAGATTAAAGTAGGGTAATTAAACTCAGACACATGAATTTGGATGCTGATACACTCACCCTGGCATATTTTGAGGAGTAGGGGTCCTCAAACAGATTCCAGATGCGAGGTTGCCAGGTACTCCACCAGCTGGGGTTGCGACCATCCTCCTGCAGACATAACCTCTTCAAGTCCCCATCCGCGCCTCCCGTTAGCGCCGGGTCGTCCTCAGGTGGGTCCGGCTCTGGTGTCTCAAAGCTGTCCAGCGCCTCCTCGGCGTCCCTGTGCTGTCGGTAGTTCATCCAGCAGCAAGCCTCCACGTCCGTCTCATCGATACCCCAGAACGCGAGCTCCTCCTCGAAGAGAGGACCGCAGACATCACTGGGACAGTGCAACTTTCCTGTGCGGTAATAGTTGAGGATGAACGCAAAGGTGTTGGGGTGACGGTCAAAGAAAAACTCGTCAGATTTGGGGTCATAGTCAAAGTTACTGAACGCATCTGGCTCCGTCAGCCAGGACAAGCGGGTCCCGGGCAGCGTCTTCAGCGTGCTGCGGTACGTCTCGTGCCGAATCCCCCCGCAGTTTATCACTATTTTCTCGCTGTCTGACGGACAAGTCATGTCTGCGCTGTAACATGCTTTGTTGGACGACTTGTTCCCACCCTTGCGCCCTTTGAAAGAGGAGACACACACCGAACTGAGCATAGAGGAGCAGGGGGAGGGAGGTGAGGAGAGAACCGTGAGGGTGGGGGGGAGGAGGAGCCTGCGGGGGAAACAGAAGATTATTAAAGATGCTCAAACTTTCTTACGTCACCAAAATGTTCAGAGAAACCAGCTTTTTACCCAAAACATCACTAGATTCCCAGTAGTTTCTAAAACTTGCTCTAATACTGGAGTCGCCAGCCTTTCTAGAATTATTACTTTTCATCAATAACAGTTTGAATTTTGATAGTATGACCTATTCTGGTGAAAACCCTACAAACATACACTTAGGGCGAAAGAGTACAAATTCGTAAGAAGGAAAAGTTTAGTTCCCCACTGAAATTACATTACCAATAAAAATAATGGCGGTCGGCTGAAGGAGCATCGTCACACTTGCTTTTAGACAAATGATCACATACATATAAACAAACACATTTTTGGACTGTAGGAAGAATCTTGAGTGCACACTCGGAAAGAGGAATGCTGCACACTCGAGAGAGAATAACTGAACATTCAGCGTCGAGCGCAATTTGGCAGGTGTGGAGATAATGCTTTAAAAACTGGAATATTGTTTTTCTTTCAGTCCATGCATGGGCCGAACAAAATAGAAATCTAAATCAAAACAATAATTATTAGGTTGCTCAAAACATCTTGGAGAACCAGCCACAGACCTGTGGAGGATCTTTCTCACATCCTGGTTCTGAAGCTGCCACACGGTTCTTCCTCATGCTGTTCTTAATGACTTTGGCTTTATGTTTGGAGTCATTGTCCAGCATTTGTGGCCAATCATCTCCTCCCTGATGTAATATCTGCTTGTATTTCTCAGCACTGATACCACCATTAATCCTGACCAAATCTCCAGCTCCGTTTGCAGAAATGCAGCCCCAAATGTTCACGGAACCTCCACTATGATTCACACTTGCTTCAATGCACCCACTCATTATTGTATCATCCTCAATTCTTTCATCTGATAACTGCTACAGCTTACTACTTTGAAGTCTACCCAGTCTACTTTGATTTTTTTTGTCTCAGCTAGACCTTGTTGATGCAGTATAACTACCTTGTGTCTTGTTGCTGTGCTCAAACTTGCCATGACAAGAAAGATTAAATTTTGACCAAGTTTTTAGCCGCCTACACTCCTCTTTCGGTTTCAGTTTATGACTGAGTTTGGTATATCTAGTATATTATTCTTTGTTTTACAGCATTTGTTCACATCTGCATAGACCTTAAGTACAGTACAATATAGACTCCTTGCAAAGGTTTGAATCTTTGATTCAGAAATATGAATTTTGATGCTATATAAAGTAATCACACTAATTAAAATTAATCCTCCACCCCAATTGCACCACGAGTATGTCAATTTCTGAAATTTGCCTCGACCAATCAGGTGTAAACAGGACCATGAAATAATAAAATAAGTGAAACTACTGAATATGTTTTATGCTTAAAATTAAGACATTTAATAACTTACGTAATTATTCTATTTTATTACATTTTTAATAGTTTAATGAAAAAATTCTTATTTAACGGTGTATATTTGAGCAGTTTCTACCCTTATATTCTATTGCAGAAATGCAACAACATTTAGTAAATTCAACATTTTTGCTACAATTGAGTAAACAGACTTACAGTTTTCATATTAAGTGAACTATTTGGTTTACCAGCGCACCCTTGTGACCCTAATTTGGTCGAAACAGGTTGAGAGCGTTTCTGAAAGAACGGTTTGCCTTCAAACACAAAAAAATCACAGACTCCAAGTAAGAAGTGGATGCAGGTACACAAGCTACACATTCTAATGTAGGCCTCGACTCAATATTACAGGAACGAGAGCCCTCCTCCTCTGCAATGGCGACACCATCTTCTCTTTTTCTGTCGTTTACCATCAGTCAGCCCTCGTCTTCCTCAATTCACTAAAACACTCTGCTCAATTACAGCAAAGGGAGATGAAAATGACTGAATGCTTCACAGCCCCCCTGCCCTTCTTCTTCTCCCCTCCCCTCGGCATGCTCTCTATCTATCCAATAGAAAGAGGAAGAGGAAGAGAATGAGTGTGTGAGGAAGGGTGGGAAGAAGAGAGAGAAAAGCTAAAAGCAGAAAGATTATTTGCTGAGCTACACAAAATAGGGAGAAAAGACTGCAGAGCATTAACTCTTAAACTCTCTCTCTCTCTCTCTTTCTCTTTCTCTCTCTCTCTCTCTCCCTAACGTGAGTGTGTCTCCGGGCAGTGCTAATATACTGTTCCATACAGTCTGTTTACAGTTTGACAATGATAATGAATGATCAAAATTAGACAATCATTCATTTGTATAAGAGAGATTGATGCAGATGCATGAATGCTGCACCGAACTATGTATACGTCTAAAAGCTCTCGTGAAACCATGACTCGTTTTAATTAGTAAAAACAGAAATAGCCCATTGAATCTATTTGTTTCTGGTTTAACTTTTGATTATTTTCTTGCACATTTTGGAGGTAATTCAATATAAATGGGAAGATACCATCAAATATTTCTGTTACATTTTAGGTAAACCTGCACTCTATTTGGAGATAAATTTTTTAGAAGTATTGTGCACATTTGTTAGACGTTAGATTGTTAGTTTTTAGAATTATAAATATTGTTTGTTATGCAAAATGCAACATAGGCGAATTAATGAATTTGGCACTTTACACTTGCAAAAAGTCATAGATGTTGTAGGATTTATCGTCAGATTCATAAATTATACCAAGCAGGTGCTAATGATCATTAGCTGAAATCCAGTCATGAACTCAAACAGAAACAGCTGTGTATGAGGCTTAAAACTGGATGAGGAACAGCCAAACTACCACAGAGGTGAGGTTGAGAAAGACAGTCTCTTGCCATAATAATATTGAGCACAGCAACAAGACCCAAGGTAGTTATACTGCATCAATAAGGTCTCTCCTACATAAAGATCTCACACTGGGGCTTATAGATGTGCTGTCCAAGCTTTTTTTGAAGAAGCACACGATTAACGATTGGAATCATAGACGTAGTGCAGAGCCCCGGCAGATGTCCAGCAGTGTTCAGAAATTAGGACCTTGGTATAACCATCTACTATCTGGAGATGTCTGACTAGAAGTGGAAAGATGTGGAAACAAGTATTCACCAAAAGTAGGAACTGTGGCGCAGAAAAATGGCAGCAGGTGCTCTGGACTGATGAGTATATCAAAATATTTGGGTGTAGCGACAGTTTGCTTGTCAAAGGGCTGGAGAGCAGTGGACCAATGCCAGTCTGTGGGCAGCAGTGAAGTATGGTGGAGGTTCCCTGAAAAAGATCGGGGATTGGTTCTCCAAGATGTTTGGCACCAGCCAGATTCCTTCATAAGCGGAACTTTGCCATTTTGCAACTGTCCCACTATACAACCATAGCTGACCTCTAAATAGTTGAACTTATAAAATCAACTCTGGTGTGGAGTTAAAACAATCCAGAATGCAAATGAATACTCAGAGTCAAGAAATGAACAATAAAAAACCTGAAATGTGCTGAGAAGAGTTTTGAGAATCATATTCCACATTCATTCATTATGAGCTACTATATTCTTCCCATTCTCTTCGATTGCCACTGACGGATGTCTCCATCTTATGTTTAGCAGTGCTGTCTCCTCCTTTCACAACAGCACTCTTATATCTGTTTACTTCACTATATTACTTAACCACTCTCATCCATTTACTTACGCTTACTTTTACTTCCCCCAGTGTGATTAACTGAGGACGAAACAGAGATCATATGAAACAGGGATTGGGTTTATGGAGTTGGTTTAAATAGTCTCCGGTTTCAGCACCATGGAGAGCTCAGCTGGAAAGCGCTGGACATTCATTCATTCCGTCATTCATTCATTTTCATTCCCGCTTATTCCCTTTCGGGGTCACGGGGGTCTGCCGGTGCCTATCTCCGGCACACATTGGGCGAGAGGCAGGGGTACACCCTGGACAGTTCGCCAGTCCATCACAGGGCAACATTCACACACATTCACACCCTAAGGGGAATTTAGCTTATTCAATTAACCTATCCGCATGTTTTTGGGGATTGTGGGGGAAACCGGAGCACCCGGAGGAAACCCACGCAAGCACAGGGAGAACATGCAAACTCCTTCCAGGAAGGTCACCGGCGAGCCTCGAACCGACAACCTTCTACCTGGAATGCCACAGTGCTACCCACTGCGCCACTGTGCTGCCCAGCGCTGGACATCTCTCTTTACAAGTACAACACATACTCAAATATCATTATTCTCGTTTAACTAACTTCAAATGTAAGTAGCTTGATGCGTTTTTTTTTTTTTTTGCTGCAAGTTTTCTTGGCCAACCACTCCATCTACAATCCTCAATGTTTCTTTGAGTTTCTTCAAAAGAGCTTGAACAGCACATCTTGAACCCAGAGTCTGCTTTGAAATCTAGAAGAGACCTAGTTGCTGCAGAAGAACTATTTGTGTTTTGGTGACCTGCACCCTGGTAGCAGAGTTGGGCTGTTTCTCAGCCAGTGTAAAGCCTCCTACACAGCTGTTTCTGTTTCAGTTCACGGCTGGATGTAACATTGATGCTCATTAACACATATTTGGTATAATTTGGTTGATTATACACCTATCTATAAAGATTGAGACTGGTTTGAAGGCAAAAGGTATAAAACTTTTGATTTTTATTTTGTTTCCTCACACATTTAAAAAAATTAAAATCGCTTATGCCTTACATTTTTTGCGCAGTAATTAATGAAGTAAACAAAACGGAAACTGGGTGAAATAGGGGAAGCGGGTGGTAGCTTGCAGTTTTCATGTGTTCTTATTATTTTGGCCACTTCTGTTGTGTTTCATCCTTTTTTCCTGTTCCTTTTGTTTTTCTCCGTTTTCCATATTCTGTCCCTTGTATTTGTATTATTCTGGCCCCTTCTCCCATACCTGTTTACTGTCTCCTGTGATCGTTAACTCCTCAAATCCTTCACCCCTTCCTCCCCTGGTCTCCTCTCTCTCTCTCTCTCTCTCTGCAGCATCGTACCTGTGGTCATTTCTCCACATTCTGGCTTCAGGTTGATTTGTGTATTTATTCTCTTTTGTGCTGTATCATTATGTTTCTTTTGTAGCTTAGCTCTGCTGACGTTTTATGTTATTGAGGTTTTCCCTACTATGGGCTTTTTATGTTGTACGGTTTCCGCAGGGCATCCCAAAACACTTCAAATTGAAGATGAACTTGGCCCTAAGATAAATGAGTGACCTATTTGTTATGTACACCATTGTGAGCTGAGGTAGACACCAGTAGATCTGTACCAGTACTGGATGGCAGCCAGTATAACGCAGAAAGGCTCTTTCTCTAATCATTTTCAGGTTTGCCTTCCTGTACAGGAGGCAGTGCATTAAGGTGTATGCATGCTTGTCCTCTGGGATGGGGGTTGGTTGTAGGGACGGATTCGCCTATAAAAGACAACAGCACTATATATCGACAGAGCGAGAGGAGAGACGGGGAATGGCTGCAGTCAAGGTAAACGAAGCTTCATTCATAAATTATTCAATTTAAAGTAAGAGAAGAGCTGCGTGCATGTACCATGAGCACGGCCATAATCATCCTACACTTTGTTTCATCTTACAGCATCCTTGTGTATGGAATCTCTTGGTGTGGTGCAGTGGAGCTTCTTTGAATTTTTCTGCTTACTCTCCCACTGCAGTCCGAGCTTGACAGTGCTTAACGGCCACCTAGAGGACTCAACAGGGAACTGCACATCACAAAATACTGCAGTAACCCCCTCCACCTCATGCCTCACACAAACCCAGTCAATGCATTCCTTTCAGGTTTGCCCGCCTTTTTAGGCAGCACATTGTTTTATTGAATAGAAATCACTACAGGAATCGCTGATTTATATGAATTGGATCGGAATCACCTCCCTGCATGAGATTGTGAAGGCATTCTCTCTTGTTTGTGAGCACTAAGCCGAGATGCTCATATTGATGTCTCCTGTGGACTAGCACTAAAAGAAAATAAATGACACAAACATATTTGTTGCAGCTCTGAATGAAATTGTGCACCTATTAAATATACTCCAAAGGTCAGTGACCTCTGATGAATCACAAAGGGAAAAAAGGCTCACGTATTTTCAAAGAAAGGAGCTTACAGGTCTCGTCTTACAGTGACATATTCACATATCTAGCCTCCGTTGTGTTCTTAAGATAGTTATAACCCCAGCTCCTCCTGCTCCCTCGTCAGCCTCAGCTCTTGTTAAAACCTAATTAATAAAAGTGCCCTCTCCGGTTAATTACCATCCCTTTATAGTCCCCTATTAAGTACTCAGGGAATGAAGCTGGAGAGAGATGGGATATAATTGTGTTAAGCCAAATCACACATGAACTTGATGGAAACTATTCATAGTGATGGGAAAGAGAGGAGTAGGGTGAGGAGAAAGAGGCAGAGGACAGAGAAGGTCATCTCAGGACATCTGTGAAGTCAAATCACATTTATTTATGTTTAGCTGACACCTTAAATAATAAAAAGGGAACTAGAAAAACTAACTAACATTCTTTATTCAAACTGCCACAGGTTTTGTTACCTGGAAAGGGATCTGCGCTAGTGAGAACGAACTGAAATAAGGAGGGAAACAGAAGAGGAGGGGGCTTTTCTACAAAAAAGTTTGAGAAAGTTTGTGTGTTTAGCTCCATCCATGTGTTATAGCAGTATTAGAGGGGAGGCAGTGCCAGTGTGAGTGATGAGATGACGGATGCCGTTCTGAGTACATGGGCGCAGGATTTATACGCCTATTGGGATATTTTGTGACCAGACAGTCAGGACCTCGATTAATCATCTCATCCTTAGGGCAGTTATTCTTCACAGTTCAGTGTCCCCGTTACAGCGCTGGGGCGCTAGGACCACACACAGCACAGCTACACTCAAGCTTTCCCATGCTCTCTACTTTTCAGGTATTAACTAATACTGGTTTATGATATAGCTCCAGGGATCATAGTGGTTTATAGAAAAATCTAGATGCAACCTCATCCTAGGTGCTGCTGCTACCTTAAAAAAAACACTATTTCACTTGTAAATCATATCCTTTTGGAACCCTTTCAAATAAACACTTCTACACTCACTGGCCACTTTATTAGGTATACCTAATCAGCCTATCACATGGCTGATCAAGCATCAGAATGAGGAAGGAAGGTGATTTAAGTGACTTTGAAAATGTTTCAAGGATCCTATCAACAGTTCAGGCTGGTGGTGGTGATGTAGTCGTGTGTGGGATATTTTCATTAGGCCCATTAGTACCACTTGAGCATCGTGTCAACACTACAACATACCTGTAGTCATTTCCTTTATGACTACAGTGTCCCAATTTCTGATGGCTACTTCCAGCAGGATAACACACCATATCGTAAATCAAGAACCATCAGACTGGTTTCTTGAACAGGACAGTGAGTTCACTTTACTTAAATGGCCTCAATCCAGTAGAGTGCCTATGGGATGTAGTGGAACGGGATGTATGGCCAACAAATCTGCAGCATCTATGTGAAAAAAGGGGGTCGTACCCAGCTCTAGCAAGGTGTACCAAATAAAGCGGGAGGTTAGTGTAGTAAACAAAACTAAAATGTAAAGGGCTTTTAATTTTCATTGGATGTCCTTTAAATGAAAATCAATTTAAACCAAGACACACATAAAAGTCATACAGTGGTGTTTCTTGTTGGTGGTTTGAATGTTAGTGACATTGTATTGCAGATATAACACAATATATTTGCCAGGTGTCTGGTATTTTGTGTTTTTATTATTTGAATGCTGTTCTCAGCTGAATGTGACACTGCTTGCTAAAAAAAGAAATATTGTGTGGGAAATCGGAGCGATGGAACAAGAAGTTCTTGTATTTTTTAGCTTTCAAAAAATGATTCTTTTGTTATTCTGAATTCATAAATTCTGTTTCAAAGATTAACCTCTGAACAGTATGTTCTAAAATTGTCAAACATATTGGATACTTTTTTTTTTACTTAAATAAGCTATATTAAAAATAATTAAAAGTTGGAAAAATGGGCATATACAACATAAGAAAGAAACATACAAAGTTATTATGTAAGATTAGTTCAAAAAATTATTGACGAGAAATACTAGCCTATATGACATTTTTGTGGCTCAATGGTGCCTCCTGTGCTGAAAACCCTGGTACTAGTTTCAGGAATGCAGTTTTCTCCTGGCCAGCGAAGTCAATCTTGGATATTGCTCCTTGTGAGCCTTCAGGCATAATGGATCCACTTCACAGTCTGCATTGCTTTAGCACAGGTGACATAACGTGCATCTAGTCAATCTTTGATATGAATAAAATATACCACCATAATAACAGTTTTCATCAATTTTAATCTAATTCAATATGACTCGCTGCACACAAAGCACATTTACATACATCTCCTGTCCTTGAAAATATAATTGGTTGAATCTTACAAATGCTGCATCTAGATTGTGTGAGGGTTGCATGGAGATCATCACCTTTGACTGATTAAATGTGCAGCACTAGGGGGTATAGAGAGGGCTCCCTAAAATTCTGAAGGAGGTGTGTGGCTGACAGGTGAAAAGGGTCAATCTTTTTATATATATACATTTCACCAGATCAACAAAGAGTTGTAAGAAAAAAGCAAAGACAATCAGACACCAATAATTGCTGGACATGAATGTCCATATATTTGTTGCAGTGACATCAACAAAAACATCATATAACCTACGGTGGCTGGGAAGTGCAAAACAAAAATAGTTAGGAAACTACATAAATTAAAATGGACGATTAAAAATCACATTGTACAAGACATCAGTCCATACGAATATTTAAAAAATTGTGCTGTGCATCAAATGCAGAGAGAAAATGTGATACGTTTCCCTGTTGTTTCTTGTCATTATTCTGTATTATTCTCCAATAAGTGTCAAAAGTTGGCTATCAGCAATACCTACCTTTTCCGAACTGTCCATTTTCTGTTTTCCCAATTGTTGTTTTGTTTTTACATGTGAAATTGTGTATATTAATTACTTTTTTGCACTTCTCTGCCACAGATCATAACACAAGGTAAAAAAAATAAAGCAAAACAGTGCAAATGTGAACAGTGCGAATTATTAATTGGGTTTAGAGAATAGTGTTCTACCTTAAAGGCACCTTTTTTTAATGTTAAACAGTTTAAACAAACAAAAAAATCTACGATTTCTTTCCTCCTTAATCAACGGGTTTATAAGAAAATAGATTTAAATTGGGGGGGATCAGGACGAAATCCCCCAGAGCATGTCCATAATTCGCACTGTTTAAGTGGGGAAAACAAAGTAGACCTGGCTACTTGTTGAGTTTGTAGTCTGGTTATGAGGCGTAGGGTAGACAGGCCTGCTTTGCATCAAAACAGCTGGCACAGACGAGAAAATAAACGTAGAAAGTGGTGTTTTTCACTTGTTCACAAGACCACGACACAGACACAAGCACAACACCTACATTACTTACTCGCTTTGGGTCTTGCTCTTTTCTCGTGTACAGTGTGTGCGTGTTGCTGAACACACACAAACACACGTACAGACTACACAAACTGCACAAAAATGCTACCCAACAATAACCGCTTTCTAATTGAACCCAGTAATCCTCTTGGGCGTCCAAATGACCGATTGTCCCAAAAAATAAAGGCTACTATAGCATTAAAAAAATCTTGCTACATTTGCGTGTTATAAATGTCAAACTGCTTGGTTCATTTTATCATTTAGATATAAAAGTCCAGCATTCGTGATATCGGACCACATCTATTTTTCCCTCATATTAATGATGGCAGCTATCCGTGAGTGTTACATGGCTAAACTGTGCTTTAAAATGGGAATTTCTGTCGCGGTAACCTGTTACAAAAGCAAAGTTCAACCAAGCGAACCGGGCGGCGGGAAAACACCTCTCTGTTTTTCTTCGTGTGGTCACTCCATTTACAAGTCTGTCCCTTTCTTCTCAGGTTTAGCATCCCATCGTCCAGAAAAAAAGACGAAAAAGCACGTCTTTAGTCGCAGACTGAGAGGTATTTTTAAAATAATTTATGTCGAGCTCGCATCACGCCCGGTGCGACCAGAAATGCTGTTCCTCACGCTGCCTCGTGTCTTCTGGTATTTTCCCCGCTCTCTCCTTTCTCAGTCGATGTTTTTGTTTGGTGAATCTGTATTTCCGTACAGTTTAGTCCCCAACCTAATGGTGACACGGAATCCCTCTGTGCAGTTCCCTCCCTTCGGTTCTGTACAGGGAAAGGTGGCAGTTGGTGCCCCCTCCTCAAACCCCACCCTGTGCCATTTAACCATGTACAAGCCAAAGAAATAAAAACATTGACAGCTTGCTTTATTTCCAACCACACTGGAACATTTTTTCATTATCTGGCAACATTTATCTAGAGGTCTGCCAAAAATAGCAAAATTATTATCAACGTTATCATCATTTAGATTTGTAATTTTTATACACTCATTTTGCCCTTCTTGACAGCACAAAACCTTTTAGCCTTTTCAAAAACGTGCTTTATATCTGCCATAGCCATCTGAGCCCATCTTAGGTCTTGTCTTAGAGTTATAAAAAGAAGATAAGGAAAGCAGAATAAAACACTTGGCTACGCCACATCTTCTTTTCATCTGTTTGCAGATTATGTAAATATCCTAAAATGAATTGGTCGAATATCCTTTAAATCAAGTTTCTCCTGATACGTCCTGTTAAATGGTGCTAATGTACACAAGTAAACAAAATTGCACAGCAATGAAAGTCAACCAAATGGGCGTTGTATGTTAATCCTGTATTGAAATACTGCTACGACGCATTTGCGAGTTAGACCCCAGTCTTTGAGCTCATAAGAATGTGGCTTCAAGTTTTCATGGACAATAGACAACTTGTTTGCCCTGTTCAACTCTCCCTCTCTCTGCTCCTGCTCCTCCCTGTCAGTTTCATCCTAATTTTCTCCTCACCTGTGCCTGATCTTTTTGCATGTGGTTCCTCTGTCTGTCACTGGTTCATTGTTCTCTTCATCACCTATGTCTGTGTTCACTCTATTCCAGCTATCAAAGCAAGCTTTAGGTTCATTTATCTTTTGGAATCTGTTAAGGTTGTTCTTTAGTTAGTTTATGTTCCAGTTATGATTCCTGTCTGTTGTTTTTTGTATGTAATAAACCCATTTACAATGACAAATGTCACTAAAAATGACAAAATTAGCTTGAAAGACATTTTTACAAAAAGAATTAACAACAAAATCTTGAACTGATGTGTTGCTTATATAACATGTTTCGAGAGGAGCTACCAGGGTTGCCACCCAAATGATATTGTGCACCTTGTCTACTGCATCTATTACCTATAGGGTTTTAGAATGCCGAGGGGTATCTTCATATGAAAGCAACAACAGCTTATAATACCATTGCACTGGTGAAATCACAGTGGGACCATTACCCTGTTAACATGTACAAGTAGCATTTCTTTAAATTAATAATAAAATGTACAAATTATTGGTTGAGATTATAGCTGTAAAATGGAACAAGAACACGGTATGGACCAGCCCTTTAAGGACAAGGAGTACGTACCTTCCCAGAACAGACATGCACACCACATCAATAAATCAATAATGTATATAAACACCAATCAGGATCAGGCATACATTCATGTTTTGTTTTCAGTTTCCTACAGAATGACAAAAGAGAAGGTTCCATGTCAAATAAAGCTGTCAAACCCTGTTTTCTTACAGCAAAACGATCTTGTTTCCTCCATATGTTTGATTTTCAGTGGTGTACATTTTAGGAACGCCTAAGAAATCCCTGCCACTGCTTTCTTGGATATTCACATTGTTTTCTGCAATGTGTGCTTGTTGAGGCAAAGGTAAAGAAAAACTGTCTTTGTACAAGCTACTTTTACCCATGTGAGGTAAAGGAAGAGGTGGGCATGGCAGCCGGGGTTGACATGATAAAGTGGATGGAGCTTTGTGAGCAGGAAGTTGACAATAAGCTCCACTCTTGGTGAGGGTCCCAGTAATGGAAGCCGCTTCTAGAACAGACTGAGGAGATGCATCGAACCTGGAAAAAAGGACCTTCAATGAATAAGGCAACGAAATCTTGTTTACGAGAAAAAAAGAAAAGCAATATGTGCAATATTTATGTATTGTATGCTCTTAAGTGATGGGAACTGAAAAACAAAAAGTGATGGGTCTGTTGACATATAAGAGCTGATGGAACAATAAAGATACTGCAAAAGTTTTAGGACTCAAAATGCTATTTTATTTAAAAACTGCTTTCATTAGAGTCAGCAACAAAGTATCCTGAGCTTTAGATACACATCAAACGCGGACACTGGACCATCCCTGTGATTAATTAAAAGGTTAATTTCCGCACAATTTCAATTTGGTTAGTGTTTTATTATTAATACAACAATTTTATAATCATCAGAGTGTTCGTTTTATTAAACTGTGTCAATAAAAAAATAGATTAGTCTGAGATTTAGTTTTATGCAACAAAGTTAGCACTGTTGTTTCTATTGAGAATATGCAAAATTACACGGAATATTATTATTTCTAGCTAGACAGGTTCTGAAACTTTGTTAAGCTCAGAGCCTAGAACATCCTAAATGTACCTTTTTTTTATTTACTTAAACTTAGAAAGTAGCTCTACTCACAGAAATAAACTCAGAGCCAATCAAAAATCATCACAAGTCTTTCTACTGCATTTAAAAATGATGTTTTTTTATGTATGTTGTAATTTGTCATTTTACACGGGAAACTTCATTAACCAATAATGTTTAAAGTTAACACTGTTACTCTCTCCCTCTCTCTCTTCCTCAACTGTCCTCGTATCACACACACTCATTCATTCATTTTCCACACCACTTATTCCCCTTTTGGGGTTACGGGGGTCTGATCTCCACCACACATTGGGAGAGAGGCAGGGGTGCACCCTGTACAGGTCGCCAGTCCATCGCAAGGCTATCGCACACTCATTTAACCAATATTTAACTCACAATCACTGAATCTATTAAAAAAACAAAGCATGATCTTATTGGGAATTTGATTAATTCATCTATGGGTGAGGATGGAATGCTGGCTGCTGAAGATAAACCATCACAAAGGGAAGTAGAGAATAGCACTGTATTACCAAAACAAACAAATATCCACCATAAAATGGTGGCTGCCAAGGCAACTTCTAACGAAAAAATGACTTTCAAAAGATTTCAGTATTTTTTTCTTAATCACATAAGCATTTCAAACATTTACGCACACGTTTTTGTACAAAAAGAGCATTATCTAAGCATGTCAAGAATAGCCTGTAGCCTTCCGAAACCTAGGTGAAGGATTTAACTGCCAGAAAAAACATGTACTTTATTCAAATCCACAATGTGTTTTTTTTATATAAAACTTGTTATTTCCATATGACTGGACATCCATCAACAGTACAAAGCAAAATAGATCCAGACCCCTTTAAAACAAATAAAGCCTCTTAGCAAACATTCTGTTGTTTACACCAGTGTCATATAAAAATTGCTGCAAAGAGGAGTGTGAATTAGTGCAGAAATGGGTTTGCAACCTTGAGTGCAGCCCACCAATCAACAGCTGACAAGGTTCAGGAGGCCAAGCCAGAAGGTGAGATGAGCTATGCTTTACTAAATCATCTCGATGTGTCTGCGGCAGACAACATGAAAAACTGTCACTGACTCACAAATGGATGGATCCTACCCTTCAAAATGAAATTTCTGTCATGATTTGCTCGCCCTCAGCTCTTTCCAAATCTAACTCACAACTTGGAGCTATTTATGAAATACTTCAGAAATGATTTGCTCATGCCATAAAGGTTACTGGGGTGTAAACATGTTAACAGATTAGGATGTAACAACGTGTCATGAGAGAGGGAACATGCTGCTTTTATGTTCAATACTAAAACAGTTGAATGACTAAGTCATTTCTGGTCTTAAACTATAAAAATAAAATGTACGTTACCGACACATGTAATGGATATTGGCAATACACACAGCAATAGTCTGAAAAAGTGAGACATAAAAAAATGAAAACATGTCAACTTGTTTCAAATATTCCAATGACTTAAAATCTGTTCAGAAAACATCTTTTTGGATTTTCTCACTCAGTCTCAAAATGTATTTATACTACTTTGAATTGCCTTCGTATGAATTTCAATCAATTATAGACTGATAATCAATTATATTTACTATATGAAGTTTTTTACAAAAAAATTCTAAAAGAAAATAAAGCAGTTGTCTAGTTTTCGCTCCTCAGCTCTTGGCTTCTAGCGTCGGGGCCTCTGCTGGTACACTACTTCTTGACTAATATTAGTAATAAGATTGAAGGTTTATGTGTTAAAAAACACGCCATAAACACTAGTTCATGCACATTTTAAATGTGAAAGGCAGCTAAATTAACACAAGCTTACAATGGAAAACTTGAGTTCCAAATGCTATACATCCATAAATGTATAATTAAGAAAAAGTGGTCTTATATTTCATTCACATTTAATTGAACTCCTTTACTTGTGCAGTTTAATTAACATCATGTGCAATGTAAATATTATGAATGAACCAAAAAAATGAACTCACATAGTGCTGTACAGAAAGTTGCTCTACAGAAATCCGTTTAGAAAAAAACTTCTCAGTTTTAAATTGTTCTTATTGTAGCTTGAGAGAGCGTTGGCTTCCTCACCACAGACATATTAGTCATTGTATATTGGTTAAAAAAAGTGCTGAAGATGTGCTTATTGCAGGAAATATGAGCAGGTGCTTATAAAGAAAAAATGGCAAGACACAGAGCAGGAACACACTTCTGATGACAACTTTTCTCCACAAACAAATACAAAACTTTGAATAGATGCCAAAAGTGAAACTTTATTTGGATGTAAGTCTATTTTTATTGATATCTATTGCTTTTTTCAACCAAACTTTTCATTTCTTGATCTATTCCTTTTGTTAAAATGAATAAGTGAACAATATCTTAACCATCAGTAGATAACACACCATCCAAAACAAGGAACTTAGTGCAGCTTTAAAGGCAGGGAAGGAGATTTCCAGGTGCATGTACCTAGAAACTGGAGATTGTGAGTGGATATTCCAAACTCAGAGGCCTCTGTTTACAACACCACATACTGATAACAGCTCTCCACAATTAAAAACAAACACCTATAGAAGCATTTTTTTTGGTTGTTGGGTCGAGTCTGATTAATGAAAAGTTTTTTAAAATTCTCTCCCGCTTTTAAGTAAGGACTAACCTCAAATGTTCTTCATGCAGATATAGCTTTACACAAACACCTTGTTACACTATTTAGGTCATCCAGAGTTTCATTTATACTGCCCTCTTGTGGTGGAGAGTTACCTGTTACAAAGGTTGAAGTCGGTTTTTGTTATTGAACTAGTTGGTGCATCCAACAAGGAAGGAGTCTTTTCCAGCTGTCTGTACAATGCCTGATTTTTAAAAGAAAAAGTAAGTCATTCCATCTGTTTAGACAAAAAGAATTGTCCATTACAATACTTTGCATAAATTTGCATTTAAATTGTTGTTTTTTTCCTATTATACACTCTCCAAAGGTCTGGCTGCTTGAAACTATTCGATGTTTAGGGTTTGAGTCCTCATTTACATTTTAGAACCATTGGAATGTTCGTTATTTACATTAAAAAAAATAGATGACGTAAAAGGTGTAGTCATGTCTACAATACCTGCATCATTCTGTAGCGCTCAGCTTGAACCTGACATACAGCAGGTTGACCTCTATAGTGGTCCTGCATTTCACTGAGTTGTTTTGGGACCACTCTCAGTGTTGGGCTGTGTTTGATCTGTTGAGAATATGTGATTAGAACATATTATGGCTTTGTAGTAACAAAACCTAAGCTTCCACAATTCTACCGTCTTGGCCAGCTCGTAGAGTAAATGTGTGGTCCAGTGTGCAGGGGCCTTTGAATAGATTCCATTATACAGGGGTCCTCTCAGGGGCTTTCGGTTGTGCTCTGTGTGCGAGGTGAGCAAGAACTGAGAAGTGGGAACTTGATTCATATTCTGGAGGACTGGAGGAAGAATGGCATTCTGCGACGACATCGAAAGGTTCCGTTTTTATGAAAAGTCAGGTGTGGGATAAACCAAGTTTACCATATAGGTGCTAATGATAATCAATATCAGAAACCCAGTCATGAAATGAAACAATGCCTAGGTAAGTTTCTTTGCATGGGACGATTGAGCACAACAAGACACACTGTAGTTATACTGTATCAACACGGTATCTCCAGATCTCAAGACTAGGGAGTCAAGTTCTCCAAGAACAACCTACCCACCGAGTGCTGTGAAAAAATAAAGTGCTTTATTGAAGACAACGGAATGTCAGATTCAATTTCGATTTCCCTTTTGTCTATTAACTATAATTTGTTAATAGTAAATAAATGTTCTACACTTTGCGCCTGGCATTTTTGCTTAAAACATTTGTAAAGTACTTTATAGTAAACTAACATTGGACGAGAATAATGCTGCACAATGAACACTTATTTTAACCAGGAATTTTAAATTGTGAAAAATATTTTCTAAACACAAAGTATGAAAACCGACGGCTTTGACCTTACCATACACGTTTTGAAATGAAACGGTGGACATGACCGAAGCACATGTCCCTTGGCAGTGCTGGTAGAAACATTTCGACGCCCACTATCCATCATAACCGAAATTGTAAAATTTACAAAAAATAAACAAAGTAAATAAGTAATTATTACTAATCTGTTGTGGAGTTCGTTTTTTCGCACATATGAATGGTTACTATCCGCTGCCATAGAAACGTGCACTTGACATTCTCGCGATAGTATAACAGCAATCGTACTTATATATTTTTTCATGTTTATCGACAGACGCTTAAAAACGCACATTAAATAATTGAAATGCATTAGTATAAATGAAGTGATAAGATTTTCCTACATTGAGGATTTAAATAAGTAATTATTAAAGTTTCTGCATATTTTTTTTTTGTCTATCAAAACTATACTGTTGTTTATATCCTTCTTATTTAATCACTTCATTAGTGACTTCTACAATCTTTAAAAGCATAATCTTTTTTACCGTTCACTTTACTGCGATTTGTTTTTATATTTCAAAAGCTAGGATAATAACAACAGTATAGTTTTGATAGACAAAAAAAATTATGCAGAAACTTTAATAATTGCTTATTTAAATCCTCAATGTAGGAAAATCTTTTTCTGTCCACTGGATAGCTATGTAGTTTTTGTAGTAGAAATTTGGGGGGTAAATTTGTATAAATGGTATAACCATGGTGGTGCAGTGGGTAGAAATGTGGCCTTCCAGTTAGAAGGTTGTCCGTTCAAGACATTATAGCAATCCTTAGTTGTCACTGTCCAACCTACATCGAAAAATAGACAAAGAGTTGAAATGAATGAAGCAGACAATTGATCTCACAGTTTTTAATGTGTGAATAAATACAAATGAATAAACCCAAAATTCAAGCACTGAACATAGGCATTATGACTGGCAGCTCAAAGCCACTCATAGCAGCACATTTGCATGACCACCCTGATACTGTGCGTACAGAGCAGTGTGTTCAAGCTTTGTACAGAGCAGTCAGCTCCGTCACTTTTTTGCATACTCCTAAAGTGGATTTCAGATAAAAGAATGAGTCCAAGAGCACGTACAAATGGTCAGTGGAATGCATAGCTGCAAATATATATCAATAACATATACTCTAAATGTAGAAATGACAAAGATTATATCAATCATGCCATCCAATTCATCAATAATTATTGGCCAAGACACAAAAGCACTACAAGTACAAATACTCTGTGCTATATACGCACTATCCATTTTTAAGCCTTTTCTTCGCTAACACTTTCAACCTCCAGAAAACCACAGCTTGCACGTTTCACAGAACACAATGGTAAATACTTCTCTCCTTCTGCATGACCAGGGATAGGAATGTGTTTGAGGTCAGCGTGTTTTCACTAACATACATGGACATATCAAAGAATGGTCAACATGATTTCTACTGGGTCCTCTGTACAGGAGGAGAAAGTATGGGAGAAGGGATCAGCAGGCCAGTCTGACGTCAACATGAGTTAACCTCTGGACTCCAAAGAACTGTGGGTAAAACAAAACAATAAACATTTAGACAATCATAAAATACAAAACAAATGAACATGTATTAAACTAAACGTGTCGTGATATAAAAATATAGAAACATCCGTTACTTGACAGAATATTACATTGTTATTGAATTTATGATGCCCGTGATAAAACTGTGAAAAATATAAATAAATGAAGATTGGGAAGAAACGGAGTATAAATATTCCCACTGACGAGTAACTGGTGTGTTGCTGACGTCTCCTGGCACTTCTCATCTTCTCAAACCTAGCTTCCATCTCTTCTAGGACTTTTGGGGTGTAACGCACCACCAGCTTCACGGAGCCTTGAGCTGCCTTCAGCAGCTCTACAGCTTTTTCATGGTGCTCTCCTTCCACACTCTGCGTATGAAACAGTACAGAAATAAAGGATGTGTTTTCATGTACCCACAACTGAAAAATCACTAAATGAGTGATGCTAAAGGAGTATACCACTCCATTAACTGAAAGGAGCTGATCTCCTCTCTTGAGGCCTCCCTGTCGATCAGCAACACCCCCTGGAATGACCCTGGAGATATAGATGGGAGAGTTCTGTTCTTTCCCCCCCATGATGTTGAATCCGAGACCCTCCTCTGTTTTAGGCAGCTCAACAACTCGTGGGTGTGCATGTCCTTCACTGGCGGCAAATGCAGCTACTGTAGCCTGAGAGAAGGTACCCAGTGTTTGTTAATGTGCAGAAATTTCAAAAGACTTTGAACCTTGTTTATCACCGTCGTCAGAGGTTCTTATTCACAAAACGTAAGATTCAATTCAAAATTGTTAACTTACATACTATGTTGAATGAAATGTAACGGGCCATGAACTGAGAAACGATAAAGTGCTAGATCTTTTTACATACAAGAGCTTATGGAACAATAATGCTAAACATGTTTTTGTCATTTAGATAACTGCTTTATAGATACACATAATACGCAGACCTATATATGGAAGTGACGCACCACACACACAGCTTTGTCTTCACTCTCGGCCATCAGTGAACCGTTAAGCTAGCCACACAAAATGACAAAATCAGTTTCTTAAGATGGCCACGAGGATTTACAGCTAAACATTAGTTCTACTTAACAGCAAAGCCCATTCTTAAAAAAGAAAAATTAAAATTAATTTTTAACAGGGAGCAAGCCAGCGTATGGAAGAGCACATCTGTTTATCATCTCAATTTACAAAAGACTTGATGTAAACCGAGGAGATTGTGTTCACTGGATAAAATAATGACCCAACCTCTATCTAACATGTTTACCAATGCTGAGTTGGTTTTTATTCTGCTGATATTTTTGTTATTTATGCTATTTTTAAACTGTATTAGAAAAAAAAATATTTCGGAAAAAGAATGTAACTTCCCCAATGTTTAAGCTAAATATTCTTACAGTTAAATATTTCAGAGTTTTCTTACATTGACGGTACCCGAGATAAAGGTAATTTCCATGATCCCGTATCAATCATTACCAGTAGTGTTTCACCACCGGCGTTTAGTTTTGCTTACAAAGGATTTCAATATTTGTTTATATCTTTAATTACTTTTATTTGTGCACTTTAAAATGAGACTGTATCTACTTCTTATTCCCAGCTTCTTATTTTCAAAGTCCCATCGTAGTTCCAAATAGGTAATACTGTCAACTCTTTAAGAACATTTCCCCATCGTTGCATTGGTACATGAGAAAAGAAAGCCCTGCAAACATCCACTGAGAGAAATAAATCCAAAAGATGTTAGTTTGACTGGTTTAGTTGATGTTGAATGTCGGCTGGGACAGAGCACCAAGACCACAATTTTCCTCAACTTGGCGCATAGTGTCAAAAACATGTTTTTTTGATATATAAATTACCCAATTAGAAACAACTACCGGTTTTAGCAGAGTGAGAAGTTACAATTCCAAAACTAGCAGCAGTCCATCTATGAAGTATGAATAGAAAAAAAGATCAGAATCTGAATTTTATTTATTTAAATTTACCTTGGCAGTGGCTTGTGCTCGCACCTCTGGTCCGCCTACGATATCCAATGTATCATAGAGCTGCTCATAGACCTAACAAAAATTGAAGAAACCAGAATAGATCTGTAGCTTTATAGAGAGGAGAACTATGTTCTAGTATATTTCTACAGTTTACAGCATCATTACAGTTTAAAGAAACTCTCCACTTTTCCCCCGCATGGACTCATTCAGCCTTTCTCCAGATGTTGTGATAGCACATTTGGCAAAGATTATCCATTCATTCCCGCTTATTCCCTTTCGGGGTCGCGGGGGTCTGCCGGTGCCTATCTCCGGCACACATTGGGCGAGAGGCGGGGGTACACCCTGGACAGTTCGCCAGTCCATCACAGGGCAACATTCACACACACACACATTCACACCTAAGGGAAATTTAGATTATCCAATTAACCTAATCGCATGTTTTTGGGGATTGTGGGGTGAACCAGAGAACCCGGAGGAAACCCACACAAGCACAGGGAGAACATGCAAACTCCTTCCAGGAAGGTCACCAGCGAGCCTCGAACCGACTTCTACCTGGAAGGCCACAGTGCTACCCACTGCCCCACTGTGCCGCCATAAAGATTATCCATGTATTTTCATATTAATAAAAGATTTTTCCTAATAAAATCTTGCCGACGGAACATTCGCTAGAATGTAGTATAGTTCTTATCACCATCAGCATCCAAACCATCAATGTTTCATTTTCTGATCGTATTACAACCTCATGTAACACTAAGAGCCAACTTTGAATAGGAAAATAGTATTTACATAATCATTTTTGGATCATTCTAAATTGCAATGCTAGTGACCTGACCCTACTGATCTGCTAAGCTATGCTAAGTGTGCTACCACCAGATGTGGAGAGCAGCTAAATAATTTACATAATGGTAAAACTCTTCTAATATATCTAGAAGTAAATGAATAATGACAGCACGCCAAAAAAGTGAAGTGTTTCTTTAAAAAATTGAAATTCAGTGAATTTGTAATTAGTTAAATCATGCATATATGTGTGCAAACTAGGGCTGGGCAATAAAACAATAATGATACGTATCGCAATAAAGTGAGTTCAGGCGCACACAGCACGAGAGGAGCGAATAAGGAGCTTTTCCAAAATATAGAAATATCGGAAAAACAAGCTAATTTTAATTGAAACACAGTCTTGGTCTCTCTTTCTACGGCTGCTGGTAATTCTTTTCTCTGCTCTGTCACAAAGCATGCGCTCGGATTGTGCGCTTTTTAAGGCGATTTGTGGCGTTTCACTCTGATGCAAAAACATGAATCTAAATGTCGGGATGCTCATCGTTTCTCAATCGATAAGAGGATTCTTCCTGGCCTCCTCTTTCCAGCCCAGTAGCAGGTTTAGGCACAAGCAGAGCCTGAACCAAAGGCGTCTGCATGGGGCACAAGTTCAGAGGGGAACTTGATCAGTACTTGTAGAAAAAAAGGTTTCACTCCCTCATCAGCGCATGCCTTTTTATTTCTTTAATTTGCATAAAAACAAATGGAAATAAACCTAAAATAATATTTTATATTTCCCGTCAGTGTTAAGCGTTCCTTTCACACGTTTCCTCAAGCACAAGGATTCTCTAAGACCTCGCTCTAAAAAGTTTCGATTTTATTTTAGTCATTGTTGTTCATTATGTGGAGTAGATAAATAATGATGTTTGTTTTTAGTAAAATAACGTTACATTTCTGCGGGAGTCCTGCGAATAGAAATAGAAATTATTCTCTTGCGTCCCGCACTTAAGAACTGTACCACCAGCATCCACATGAGTCATAAAAATATCAATAATTACCTATATCGACCGATATGAATAACTGATATTGTCAGTTTTCAGCCACATCGCCCAGCCTTAATGCAAACTCTCATTTTTAATCACGTAAAAACACATCATTGAGGTGGAACAAACAGTTGTTGTTATTAACAGCAAACCATCATTGATCACCCTTTTTCATGCAACCACTCATGCTAAGTGGCATCAAACAAAATCTTCTCTCAGAATCTCTTCTTGTATAACACTTAAGATCAATCTTGTGTTCTTGTGCAATATTTTTGATTAATGTGAATAAGTTACAAACTAAACCGAACCTTTCAAGAAGTGAGATGTGAACGCTAAGTAAAGTGTCTTCATAAAAACACTGGAACGTGAGTCATTCAGTAGAAGGATGGGTGAAATGCAAGTAAAAAACTAAACAGCAAACATCTCTACATTGTGGTATACCTAGAGATATATGTTCCTTTAGCCTTCTGTGAAGTCAGCACAAGAAAAGTTAATGGTTTCTCAGCAGTTCCATCTGATGGAGTAGAATCCAGTAAACACTTAATCATTAAGTCGGTTGTCCTCAAAATGAAACCACTGTATCCTTTACCTCTCTTATAGCAGCACAAAACTTGCTCTGCAGGACTCTCTGGAGGGCCTGGAGTTTGGGAGGTGGTAGATGACCGCTTCTTTGCAACCTATCCAGCAATTCAATCACCCTACAGACATCTTGATGAAACAAATACACAATTACACAGAGAAACAAATACTAAAATATTGCTAAAAAGAAATAGAACAATAGTAGCTGAGAGAAGTTCTCACTATAAACCTGCTCACATCTATGCCAACCATTCCTAGTGTTTTGACATAGATGATACACAGTATTGGGGGTGATCTTGGCCCTCCTTTCCCTCCCACGAGTCAGTTTTATCAGAACAATGCACAATACTGTCTTCTCCTAGTAGGCCTGTCTCCTAGTTTTGTTTGGGAGACACTGCAAACATTAATCCATCTGGTTCCTGAGTTAGCTGCGCAACCTTAGCAACTACTTATGATTGCTGATGACATTGTATACTAACTACCGGTATCTCTAAAGGCGAGGGAACTGGAAAGAACCAAACATCAGCCAGAAAAGATGAATACTGAGAAATGGTTTGTGGCAACTTAAATATACTAAGAATCTCTTCTTAATCATAGGCGTCTTGCTGGAAAAATGCACTTTTATTTTGCTCTTTCAGGAGTAAATGTAACACCAAATAGTACACCCATAATCCACACAGCCAAAGTGTACTTTTAAAAACTATGTATTGTTTGTTCACCACTTTAGGAGTTATTCACATTTTATACTGGTGATGTTACTGTGCTGTACACTGGAACGTGTATGTGCTCCCTTTACTTTTAGGTGTTCTTTGAATATTTAAATAAATTAGGCCTATGTTTAACAATGCTAAAATTATGGAACCACAAATCACTGCTTCAAATAGGAAATGTACTCAAAAAAAAAATTAGTAACATGAAATGTTGAGCAAAATAATGGGATAAAGCCTTCAACTTACACAAACAAGGCGTAAAACGTAAATTTTAGTGTATATTTGTGGTGCACTTTATTTCATGAACGTTACAGCTACCAGCTCCATGTTCACTCATTTATATAAAAACCATTTCCAAATGCCTCGCACACCTGTTGGGATGTAAGGTTAATGAACTTGCCTCTCTCCAAACATAGCGGTTCTGTCATCGCCGCCATGTCCACCTCTTTCCCCGTGTGATAATACGATGACATCATGACGACAATTTGCTGCAGAGAAGCCGTGATCCGTTTTCAGCCGCGATTGAGCACGAGTCAAATCGAAAAGCAATACTTAGATAGGAAGCGAATGTTTTTCACGTTGTGTGAAAAACAAATTACTCAAGTGTAAGTTCAGGGAGCTCCTGGTGTGTGATACTTGAGGCGCTACAGTGTGGGCTTGAAAGGAGAAGCTGGTCGCTGTGACGTAATTATGTACGTCAGAGGCGTCGGTTCAATTCTTTGTTACAACAGAGGACAAAAAAAAGACAAATAAATTGAAGCAGCAAGCAATGATAAAAGGGCTCGAGCGACATCACCCCCTGGACAATTTGCCGCAAATGTAATAAAATGATAATACAATTTGAAATGCCCATTCATTAACATATATGGCTAGTCTGAACAGAAATTGTAAGACGGATACAACTTCCAGCTACATAGTAAATCAAAATGCATAAACAGAGTTAAAAAAAAAAAAAAAAAGTCACTTGAATACCGTAGTGGCTACTTTGACACTACTTTCATGGGGCATGTCGAATTTTTTTTTCGCCTATGCAAACTGCTTGAGCAACTTAACCTGAAAGGTATTTCCAAAACCAATCATATGTACATTCTCACTAGGTCTTAAATATTCCATCACAGGAGAATAAAAAAAATTAACATACAATAAATATTGAGACAAAATAGCAATTTTTTAATAAAAGCATTTATTCATGAATGATAGGGAGAACCAATTTGACCAGGCATATAAGCTACAAAAGATCTATACATAAAATTAAGAGCAATTTTTAAACTGGTTGCAGCCATTCCTATTAAAACTCAAAAACTGTTCTTTTTCTGCCTGTTCTTCCAGCTAAATTAGAATAACCCAAATAGAAAACATGCATGACGAAGGTTGCAGAGACTGAAAAAGGCCAATAGAAAAAACAAGTCACAGATTAAATATTAAACCACAAAGAAATTACTCTTGCCGTCAAAAAGCTACCGAACAGGACATATCAGCACTAAACAACTCAATCTTTTAACAATTAGCTAAAGATTAACAGTCGACTGTAGAGTGACCTGTAGTAAATCTGCTGATGCTATACAAGGAATTTAAATGCACCATAAGGCTCTTTGATTTAGCTCAACCCCCCTGAAACAAGTCCATTTATCTAAAAACTCACAGTTTAGCTGCAGAATACGTTAATTTTTAACATTTCTCTCCAGAGAGATGATAAGCTCTTAATCATGACTGAATTACTTACACAGAGGACACAGTGCAAGCAAAAGAGGGAGGCATTAAATAAAGTTTGTGAATCAGATCAACATTACATGTAGACAGATGTGTACCATGAACACTGGCACTTTTAGTACTCCTCAACCTGAGCTTCAACATTGAAGCCATTTTCATTGGATGCATAGCCTTCTCCGGACTGCATGGAATCCTGATCCATCATCATCATCCCCATCCCATCCTGTGAACCTTCTTCAGATTGTGGCAGAACCGGCTCTTCAACCTCCCCATCACCATTACCCACACCCACCTGATCTACAGAAGCAGGAATATGCTTCTCTTCCCTCCGTTCACCACGATCCCGATCACCCCGATCCCGTTTATGTTCACGATCCCGATCCCGGTCACGTCTTCTATCCCGATCTCGATCTCTATCTCGATCACGATCCCGGTCTTTATCTCTGTGGCTGCGTTTCCTATCACGGTCTCTTTCCCTATCCTTTTCCCGATCTCTTACCCTTTCCTCTCCTTCAGGTGCCCCATCCTCTGCTCGTCCTGGTTCTCCACCTATAGGGTCATCTGCACCACGATCTCCACCTTCTGGCACCACACCATCAGTTAACCCAGCTACACCGTCCTCCCCTGCATCCGCACCCTTCGCCCTCTCTCGATCTCTTTTCCTATCCCTGCTCCTGCTTCTCCGCTTGCGGTCTCTATCTCGATCCCGGTCTCTACTCCTTTCTCTGCTTTCGCCAGCAGCACCTCTATCTCTTTCCCGATCCCTGCGCCGGCTGCTGCCCCCAGTCTCGTCCCCTGCTGTAGCCCTCTCTCGCTCTCTTGATCTGGTGCGTCTACGTCTTTCTCGGGATCGGGAGCGGCGGCGTTCTCCGCGTTCCTTGTCACGATCACGTTCCCGACTGCGTTCCCGCCGTTCTCCACGATCCCGATCACCGCTGATGAAAAAAACAAATACACAGAGATGAGAACATGGGGCTAATACCATTTTCGAAAAGTAACATTCCAATTCTTCAACGTACCCTCCGATGGGTCTTTCATCATACCGAGATGCATCATCTCTTCCTGAGTGCTTGATGTTGACATCTGCCCCTCCACGCCTTGTACCACCAAGACCTCCACCTGAAAAAATGGAAGTTATAATCATATTTTAACCAAAACATGCAAGTCAGGTTTCCAAGATTCAGAAATAGAACCCAGTTTGGTTCAGATTGGAGAGAATTCTGCTCACCTAGTCGCCTCGGCCTCCACCCTTTAACAGTTCGGCCTCTTTCAACATCAACAAGCACTCTGCGGCCATCAATCTTTTTGCCATCCGCATGTTTGTATGCAGCTAGAGGAGTTGACAGATGAGCAATAGAATAGTGGAGATGGAGGGAAGAAGGGAATAAAGAGTAAAGAGAAACGAGGACAATCAAAATTGAGAACAGAATTCACAGTATTTTCTACTACATACCTTGTACTTGTGTTGAACTCCAATCAAAACATTTTAAGCTAACTGATGTCACAAGCTTACCTCCAAATAGATAGCACTCGAGGAATGAGATACTGATAATGTTGCCTTCTTCCACCTCAGAAATTAACTGAGGTTTACCAAAAACATGTGCAAATGATTGCTTCGAGCTTACTTTACCAAGCAGAATCGTATGCTACAGCGCAAAACGTAAATTGTAAACTCATGAGGATTGAGATTGGGTTCAGTAGTATTAAAAAATAAAAAAACACTTGGAAAGAAATTGTAGATCATTGATAAAAAAGCTAATTTAATCCTTATTTAAAGAAAGAAAAAAGGGCACCAAAGAGCTTTGGCCAACTAGTCATGTCCAAAATAGTGTGTGAAACTATTTCTGCATTTACATGGACTGCATTAAACAAGACAAGTTTAATCAGAGCAAAATCTTAGACAGAATCCACTTATTCCGGGTGGTTTAATCAGACAAAGCGTTAACTGGTCTTAATAATAAATTACATGTGTTTACTCAGAAACACTTGGATATATATATGACTTCACCCCAGACACGTTCTGCTAACGGACCAACACAATTTTTGTTTTGAGAGAAGACATGACAAATATTTTGATTTTTGTTTACCAGTGCTCAAAAATTTAGAATGGCAAACGGGCATCCGGTATAAACTTCTTGGATTAACTGGTACTCAGGTCCTTTTTTTAACACGCCAATTTCTTTCGAAAGTTTCATTTTTAGAGTCAATGTTCCAGAATCTTTTTGAAGTGTTTGGATTGAAGATGATCTCAAAACTTGACAGTTTGATCTGATTGAACAACAAAACAAATAGTCCATGTAAAAGCAGACTGTTCACAAAAGGAAATTAAAATGAAAGACAAAAAGGCACTTCGTGAATGCAGTCTGTGCTAAAGCCAGAGTCTCCATTAATGAAAATCGTTGAAACACCTCACTCACATTCAAACATAACTACAGCACCATTCACACTCGCACCTCACTTCACAGAGAAAATAAATAAATACTTCCAAGGCTTAACTTTTAAAGGACACAATAAATGTGCCAAGAACTGAGAAACCAAACCCTTGAGTCAACTCATTTTGATTACTCAGACAAAGGACAAAAGCATAGATGAACAGGCAAACTGCTTCTAAAAGTAGCAAGGAGAGTGCATGTACTTTTTTCTAAATGTCAATGCATTCCCAATGTGAAGAAAGAGTGGAGAAAATTAAATTTAATAAAGGTGCGAGTTCAATAGAACACTGGCACTTGACGTCTATATTTCTTTAACAAGGTTCAATTGGAGCCCTTCTCTGCTGTTGATGTACATGCCCCCCCCCACACAGTTCACCATCTCCGTTCAGTCGTTTATACATTACTCACTATATTCTAGCCCATCGACTAGGCATAGGTTTAGTGGTAACTTTATCATAGTCAAAAGTTCATGGCCTGTAATTTACGGTAATTCTAAAAGCTAGGTGTACATAGACAATTTGTAGTATGCCCAATAATCTTATGGTTTCCCATTAGTTAATGGCCCAACTAAGTTATACCACATTACCTGTAGACCTGTATCTTACCATAAAACATGGCCAAGGATGGAAGTCCTTGATGGAAAAACCCCATAGAGTAGCATGGCGAATTCGGCAGCCTCGAATCACAATGTCCTTCCATTATTTATTCTAGCAACTGGATGAATTAGAGAGCCAACCCTTAAACAATGGAATTCCACAAAACCACTCTAGACTGCACTGCTGTATCCACGAGGGCCTTACCATTAAACCCTCAAAATCTTTTCCACATACCTGACCCTACATCAACCAAAGGGCCTTACCAAGAACCCTTATACTCCAATACTAAACTATAAGGACTTACCAAGTGCATTTATTCAACTGGAGGGCCTTACCATCCACCCTCATTTCTACCAGTTAACAGAGGGCCTTACCACAACCCTCAAATATTCCACAAACAAGAGGGGCTTACCAAACACCCTCATATCCATACAATCTCCAAAGGAACAAATCTCTTTTTCCTTGGTTTACAAATCTACAAGGCACTGCAACGGCCCATTTATAATAATGCCTTTATATATATTAAATATCAAGAAATCTGATATTAAAATTTAAGCCCCTTAACAGTGAGCTAAGGAATTAATTTAACGCAAAATAAAATTATGTGGTGCTTTGTAGATATGGTTCATTTTGGGAATAGGCAATTAATTGGAGATTAAAAGCCCTCAAAGCAGCTTTTTGCTCTATAAACGAAACTGGCATCTCAAAGACCTAAAAGGAATCTCTGGATGCTTATTCGAAAATATTAAGCCTTAGGTTAATCTAATCTATTAAAGCCAATACGTAAAACCTGAACTTCTCAGAATCAAACTTTTAGACTTGTGCATTTAAAAACACCTTGATAAAAAGAAACAAAGTGAAACAGAGCCCATCTTTCTCATTATACCGTATAATAGTCCTGTTTTCAAAATAGAATAAAATAATTAGTGAACGAAACTGATGTATCTTACGTATTGTTTTTAATTGTTTTATTTTAAAGAGTAATGCTACCTCTAAAATTGACAAGGTTCTAGTCGCCAATGCAGTGATTCCGCAAACACACCAAAACAAGTCAAGATTAGTAAACTCCCCAAAACACAAACTTTCCCCAACAAATGCCATCATCATAGGGAGTAATATGAATATACCAAAATGGGTGGTTAAATAGTTGTTACCCATTTAGTTTATTGACTGGAGATATAGGTCAGTTAAATTTGTATTAAATCAAGCCACTTTATTTGTAACTTTAAAGCTATTCTCCACAAAAGAACAAAAAAAAAAATCAAGACAATCTTTGGTCAAACAAACACGCCTGAACTGCCATTCAGCTCACTTTGGGGGAAAAAAAAAGAAAAAAAAAGGGGGCAACACACCGTGCAGCCTAAAACGCAAGGAGCACAACCACCGGAGCATTAGTATGATGGCTTTAATAGAAGAGATTATCGACAGGCTCACCCTGTTTTGTCCAAAGCCAAATTCGAATCAAACCGGGGGCCCCTTAAGATAAGTGTTCTGTTACACCTATCGACCTAAAATTAGATGAGGGGTGTAAAGAAATCTTACCCATCATACAAACCCATCATACCAACCATATACTGAGCTGTGGTAGTAGGGTGTAGATGTATCAAAACCATCATCATGATCTGCAAGCCAGCTCTGGCCAATAGCCATCAGAGATAGGCGGCTGCAGTAGCAATGAGAACAACAAAAAATTAATAGAAAGCATTGGCGCGCGCTGCAACACTTCACTCATAACTGCCCGTGTGAACTGAAGTGAAAAAAAATATAAATAAATAGTCTAATATTAACGGCTGTTTGGGCACCAGATAAAAACAGGTGTGTGAGTAAATGGATCACCTCTTTTCACTAAAGACAGCCTCAGCCTTTAGCTTACCATCACTGCTCCGACGGGAAACACTGCTATGTCACACTCCCTAAACATTACAGAGACGCCATAGAGTGGCAACATTTGTCAGAATGTGTGTTCGGCTAACGCACAGCCACACTCCACTCTTCACTCATAACCGCTGCACGTCACACTCACAACAGATGCAACACACAAGGGTACAAAAGAAAACAACAAAAACAAAACAGAAATATTCCTCACAGACATGATTGGGTTTGACACAAGAGGTCTTTCAAGCATACAATTATTTTAAAAAATTTGGGGCCATAATATATATTTGCTGCAGAAAGTGATGGAAAACCACCAGTTTCTACCATAAATGTCAGATTAATCTGTAATTAATGCTCTGATGGCATCATATGCAATATATTTATTCTAATAAATTAATGCTCTAGCCTTCTGTGCGTGTTTGCTGTGTTTGAGGACGAATGTGAATTGCTGGTTACTCACAGTGCATGTCCCTCTCGTGCTCATACTCAATAAATGCATAGCCTCTTGGTTTCCCAGTTTTCTTGTTGTAGACGATGTAGATCTAAAGAATGAAATGAAACCAGGATTAGACTGTGCCATTAAATTTGATACATAGAAGAAACATATGGAACAAACATACCCGTTTGATGGGGCCATACACTTCAAACTCACGGCGCAGTTTGGATTCTGTAGTATCATAATTCTGTACAAAAGAAAATTACAAAATTTTATTGTAATTTTCAAGACAATTCTCAACATGAAAAATGTTGGAGCCACCACCAAAATATGTAACTTTTGAGTTGATTGCAACAAGAAAAAAAAAATCCATATATTGGCACTTACAACTCGAGCGACAAACAAGGTTTTGAAGGCATCCCCTTGGGCATTGGAATCATTGTGTGGATCCCCTACAGAGATGAAAAGGAATTTGTTACAAGGTCTTAAAATGGAGCACTGTACGGTTAGAACTGTTTTACAGCATCACTTACATAATTTCAATTCAGTTTCAACCACAACTTGCCTCCGTTCCATCTTCTCTCTTCTCTGAAAACCATGAATACACAATCAATTTGTTAGTTACATATTACATGCTTTCAGTTTGCATGGCGCTAAAATGACATTTATATACAGTACAATCTACAATAATAAAATATTCCAGATATTTTAAGCTTGTGCAAACTCAATAAAGCCATTTAGATGAAAACTTAGCATACAAATGACTACTTAGTCTGAAAAACAAGTTCACTGAGTTCACATCTTTTTGGGAGAACCGTTAATTTATTGTGACACCATCAAGCTCACACTGGGTTTTAATGTCGTCCACTGTAACAATGCTATTCTTTTTGGCCAATAAGTTAGCTCAACAACTGACCGGTTCTGTTCCGTCCACTCAGAAAAAAAAGAATCCCCTCAACTTAACCTGAGTTTAAAACCACCATTATATCGCCATGGGTAATGTGGTGTAAGAATTGTCTCAGAAAATATGTTACGCTATTACAAAAACATCAGTGAAAAGCAAAAATAATGGGGAAATATTTTTAGTGGGAAAATAATGCTTCTTAAGACTAGTAAAATGACTTGTATTGGAGTACACTTTCAAGAAACGACTGAATTTACTTGCTCACCTTCCTCTCAAGCCTCTCATCTCGGGTCTCTGCTCTTGTGGGAGGTGGGGCATCCCTGGGATCCTATAAACAGAAAGTAAATAAAGACCATGAATGGATAAACAAATACACCTTCCATGAAATACGGAGATAATGATTACCTCAAAGTGCCGGATGAAAGGAGCAATTCCACAATATGGTTGATTATGGTGTTTTTCGTGGGGAAGCTTTCCCAGTTGGGGCAGGAACGGTATCGGGTCTCGAGGGGCAAACAATGCCAACAGATTCGGAGGAAGAAACTGAGTCATTGCTCACCTAAACAAAAATATTTATTTAGGACAGGAAGATACAAGATGATCCATAAGTTTAAGAGCGAGCTCTCTAATGTTACGGTTTATCTTCTGATCAACGACAAACAAACTAAATTACTATACATTTATTACGATTATATTTTAGCTAAAAGTGGATAAGGTTAAATCGTATAAGAATCGCCAGCGATAATCATTACCTTCAGCAATGATTCTACACGGGATAACAAACACGCCGAGCACAAGTTCCGTGAAGCTACGTTAGCAGTTTAGCTGGTTCGGCTAACTCAGTTAGCTACACGCAAACTACTCAAATTCTTCCAACAATAACGATTAATCATCTTCAATATTGACTACTGATGTAGAGAAAGTAAGCTAAATGCTTTAACAAACCCACACGGTACTCTTCAAATAGAACTAAAACATATATCAGGTTTAGAAGACACCCTTTCTGCTGCAAAACTCCGGATAACGTTTCAACATGGGCCTCAAAGTCTCGGTTACCTCAGGCTGTTCATCCAGTCCGACGAATCCTCCAATTTTAGCCCACTATCTTCTGCGTTAGCTTGTAGAAATATTTGTGAGGAAATTCAACAATAATAAGAGTAATTACTTTTGGAGCGCTTTTCGCTCACACAATGCAAAACGTGTACCCTCTCTTTAGAATCAAAACGAATCGCTGCTTTCTTAAAATGGCGCGACGCCGTAAACTAAACATATTTTACGACACATTTACGTCAACCCATACATTTGCGATAAGGGCGTGGCTAATACTCGTATTTACAAAATACATTTTATTTACATTTTTGTGTTTGTATAGTTTAGTTTCGGTGGAGACGGTTGAATTGAAAGTCACAGAGGAAACGTAACGACATTAAATATAATATTATCCCATCAAACGCGAGGCATTGGACAAAATTAAATCTTGTGTCCGTAACGTTAGGTTACGTTAATACTAAGATGGCGGAGTCCGAAGATCCCAGACCAACTTGCACATTTCTTTTTAAGAAATCAAATAAGAAATTCTCTGCGCGGAAAAGAAATGCAAGTGATAGCGATAAAGGTATTGTTATATAGTTTATTTTCCCCAGTGTCTTATTTGACTGAGTAGTAACTTAGCAATTGCGTTACACCTGCAGCTTGCCATATTGAAATTGTCTATAAATATCACCATTGTGTGCTTTTACAGATAGAAATAGCGAGGATGAGAGCAGTGCTGTGGTCAGAAAGAAGAAAGCTGATGCTGTAAACCCCATGATTCAGAAAGTATGTTGATTTCCTTATGATGGAATAAAATGAATACATGTTACCACATTCTCTTTCTAAAAAGCACATGTCACCAAGCGACTAAGAAAGTGCTTATTATGAAGCTTGTAATATCTGATTACATTTCAGACAAAAAAAGTAGAAAGGGAAAAGGTCTCTTCAAGTGAAAGCGAAGAGGAGACCGGAGACAAGAGCATCACTGTTGCTTACAAGTCTAAACGTTCGGCGGTAAGTATTAAACTTTCAATTTGAAGAAGGAGTTTTATTCACGATTATCATTTCTTCTTATATATGATTTAATGCTGGAACTTTGTGTTTTAGAAACCCGAGGGACCTGATGACATGGGAGCCACTGCTGTCTATCAGCTGGACACAGAGAGGGACAAAGATGCTCAAGCCATCTTTGAGCGCAGCCAGAAGATTCAAGAGGTTTGAGGCTGGTTTGAACCATATTCATGTGCACTTTAGGAAGATTATCTTTTAGGTTATCATTGAAGACAAACTTATTCAACCCTCCAAATTGCAATTACCGGTATGTGATGTTAAACCTAAAGATGATTTTATAAATGCAGCATGTCTCAATGTAAGTTTGGTCAAGAAAATTGAAGTGTTTGTGATAGATATAAAAAGAATTAAAAAAAGTACAGGAAAGAATTATTAGTTATCTGATGTTAACAGTGAATAGTGAATTCATTTTTGGTTGATATTTGCTGCAGTTTTCAACAAGTCTGACTCTGAAGCAGGTCTCTTTAGGCTCATTCTTCCTGAGTATTAGTCCTGAGTTCCTACAGATTGTGTTGTTATTTTGACAGAAACTCTGGACTTTAAGTGTCTTTGTACAGACCAGCCAATAACATCCACTTTGCTCATTTAGAGCTATTTCTTCATTGCCTTGGTTCGTTATCATGCTGATAGACAAAAGGCCGACCTCAATCATGTTTTCTAAAAGAGTGTCTGAATTTGTCTTTCAAAATCTTCTTAAAGTCTTAATTTTCCATATTTCCTTCAACCCTAACAAGATTTTGAGTATCAAACACGGTGAAGAATCCCTACATTATTACACTACTGCCACCATGTTTTACTGTTGATGTTCTTGGGGTTGAAAGTCTTTCCCTTCTTTCTCCAAACATAGACATCATCACTATGGCCTGGAGCTGTCCTTAGCAAACTTCATTCTGGCTTTGAAGTTGTTCTTTTTCAGAAGTGGAGTCTTAACCTTGTAGTACTCTTTGTTGAGACTTTGCAAAGTCATTCACTATAATCTTGGCAGTTATTCTTGGGTCTTTAGAAACATCTCTCAGTAGTTTTCTTTCCTTTTTTTAATATTTCTCTTCCTGCCTTTGCCCGTCTTGTTTGCCACTGTGTTAGTTTCTTTAAAAACTAACTGATTTGATAAACTTATGTATCCTTGTCTTTATGTGCATCAACAAGTGTTTCTCTCAAGTCCCTACTCACCGGTTTTATCTTTTCCATGATGACAATTTTTACTAATAGTAGTTTGGTTTTATTTTTAGGAGTTGTCTGGAAAAGAAGATGACAAGATTTACCGTGGGATGAACAACTACCATAAATACATCAAACCCAAGGATTCCACAATGGGAAATGCCTCCTCTGGGATGGTCAGGTGACGGTGTTTAAATGGCCTCAGTTCACTTTACTGTAAACTAATTGGTTTTGTTAGATTATATAGTATTTAATATACCTCGTAAAATACAGGAAAGGACCAATCAGAGCACCTGAGCACCTCAGGGCCACAGTACGATGGGATTACCAGCCTGACATTTGTAAAGATTATAAAGAGACGGGCTTCTGTGGCTTTGGAGGTTAGGATTCCAGAAGTTTCTCCACAACCCATCTATTTTGTTCCTCGAATAATCATTCCAGGAAGGAACCAATGTTGTGTTTATTCCCAGATAGCTGTAAGTTTTTGCACGATCGCTCAGACTACAAACATGGCTGGCAGATTGAACGTGAGCTTGAAGAAGGGAGATATGGCGCAAACGGTGAGGTATTTTTAAGCTTGAATCTTTTCCAGTGCCTATTTGTTGTTATTAATCATTGTGATTGTCTCACAGACGAAGAGAATTATGAAGTGAGCAGCGACGATGAAGACATTCCATTCAAGTGTTTCATTTGTAGAGAGTCCTATAAGAACCCTATTATTACAAAGTAAGTGCAACATATTCAAACTACTTTTCATGATTTCATTGGCTGTTTAAAAAAATAAATAAATTAAAAAAATGCATTTTTTAGTTGCCAAGCAATCCTAACATGCAATCCTAACATACTATGCCCCTCCCACCACCCACTGGCTTAAACCCAGAAAATGCATATGCTAATCTATATGCGTATAATGTTACATTTTTGTTCATTTTTAATAAAGAATCAGATCCCAGTTTATTTGTACCTCCTTCTCCCCAATAAGTATGATCCTGGCAGCTGCTAAATGTTATCCATCATTAAGGATTGCAAAACAAAAAGGAGCGGTTCCTATGAAGCAAAAACATTTAGGAGTCAATGTAAAATGAGAAAGAAAATAAATGCATGAAAAAAAAACAATGGTTTTCTAAAATTTTGATCTTAGATGTGTGTTTTAGTTGAAAATGTACTTGCAGGAAATAACATAGTATGCTCAAATATTTGAGGGAAAAAGTATAGTGTTTTTATCTTTCAGGTGTCGCCACTATTTCTGTGAGACCTGCGCTCTCCAGCATTATCGCAAGTCTAAGCGTTGCTACGTTTGTAACCAGCAGACCAATGGCGTCTTCAACCCTGCCAAAGGTGCCTACGTACACTTAGATTTCAATCGTTTTTGGGTGAAACAATTAGACGCCTTATTCTGTTGTTTTCAAATATGATAATTTAGATCATTCTTCTATTGATCTGCTCATTAAATCATCCGGCCACACTTAGTAGACCCCCTTTAATCTTGTATAGTTATTTAAGTGCCCTGAAAGCTACTGTAATACAACTGATGTAGGCAATCAATTTGGTTTGTTAACATTTTATTAAGGGATATTCAATAACTTCATAAAAAAGTGAATGATTTTGTGTGTCCTTTTTCTTCAGAGCTAATGGCAAAGATTCAGAAACACCAGGCATTAACAGACCAGCCTCCCTCTGAGGAAGACGACTAGCAAATCTTCACTGTTCACTTTCTATTGCAGTTTTCAAGCATTTAAAAATAAACTTTTTTTGTACAATATTTGTCTCTTTCTGAATTTGCAACACTTAAAGCTCTTAAATGGTTAATTGGTACTAATAGGACGATACATTTATTTTTATGCAAAGCCGGGTGGTTAATGGGTAAAATCAAAAAAGTTGAATTTGATGTTCTGGTGAGCTTCCGTTGCACAATGCTCCTTTTGTCCTCATTATTTGATCTGTGGTGTACATGATTCCAAACATGGCCGAGGATAAAGCCAAAAAACTTGTTATCAAAAGTTTCCCAAGTTGTCTAATAGAAAAGATATTTGTAAACCTATTGTTCTGAGATAGAACAGGAAGTTACATCAGAAGTTACAAGCTGCTTCCATAAGGGAGCACAACTAGGCTGTTTCTCAGGGTTTCAAATCTGAATCTTATATTTTATGGGTCAAATTTAACATGTTGATTGTGACAAGTCAAGATGGCTGAGTATTGTAGTTGGGGCACCTTTTAATTAGTTTACATCTAAACAAATATCAATATAAATGTTTTTTTTTTTTCATATTAAAGCTAGAAAAGTTCATTTCACTCAGAAATGTGTTCAACCTTTAATATAATTGTAAAAGTCGAATATCTGCTATAAAGCTAGGCTTTAGAGTTAATCACCAATGTTCACCTTTAACCTATTCCTAAAGGAACTGCTTTTACTAAATCTCACAATATTGACCCTAGTTTTGAAAGCAAGTCCAGAAACACTGAGGATATCACATGATTCACCCACCTGATACCATAGCTAATGGCCGTTGGGTGCAGCAGAATTTATAGGTAGGGTGTGGCGCATGAGGGGACATGCTCCAGTCTCTACATGCATGCCCTTCAGCCGATTGGCACTTCTTTAATTGAAACAGAATTACTTCCTCTGAGATTGAATCCATAACCTGAAATTTGTTACAACATATTAATAAAAAAAGTCATTTTTTGGGTAACAACAAATGTTAGTAAAACAGTCCCATTGACGCAAACAGAGGTGCACATTTCCGCAGTTACAATATTTATTCCATTTGACTAGCTCAATTCATGCCAAATGCAGCAAATAATAGCAAAATATTAAATAAAAAGAACACATTGCAACATCTAACAAAAATGTGATTGAACTATAGTTTTGGAGGATTATCATGCATGCAGAGTGGACAAATGACAGGCTACCTCTCAACTTTCTCACTGCTCTTTACGCTTCACTAAAAATTAACGTTTGGATAAGGGAATTGAGTTTTGCAAGTAATTCTGCAATACATTCAAATCGAGTTCTTAGTTTTCATCAATTGAAACACACTTGAAAACATTACTGGCATCAAGCAAGCACCATTGTCTATAAGAGGAACCAAATGTACACAAGTGTGCGGCTCAGGCTTCAGTACTTGTATCCAATAGTAAGTGTAAGGGGACTGCGGGCTCACTTTGCTTGCATACATATACACAAAATACAAAAGAGGCCAGAAAAATTCCAGAGTGTCTTTCAGCTTCTTTGAAGCTATTTACAATGTCAGCATCACATTCACAAAACAAGCGTTCCCTTTATTCCTTTTAAATCGCAAAATAAGTCTTTATTTGTAAATAAAGAGTCCTTGGTTAATTCCATTCATTATGCCAGGTATATATACATCTCTCATCCTCCAAATGTTAAAAGTCCCAGTCGTCCACATCCAGCTGGCTGAGATCAGATTCTAAACTAGCCAATCCAGAGGGAGAATCCTGAGGCTGATCACTGTCGTGGCGGCTGATTGGAGAAACTGGATACAGGAGCTCAGGAAGAGCCTCAGATGGTCTACGTTTTACCTGCAATGTTGCACAACAATCCGTCAAACACATTCTGCTGCTGATAATATTTTTATTTTAATTGAATCATTCTAGTTATTCAAATGATTAAGTTCTCTAAAAACAGATAATGCGTCACAGAAACACGAGAGTTTGCTCTGAAAGGATCATTCTCACCTGTTTGAAGAAGGAATGGCCTATGAGAGAGCTGGCGGATGGTCTATGAAATAACATGACGAGATAAATATTTTAATTTATGCACTGAAAAAATACACTTTATAGTTTGGCTCAAAGCATGCCAGGAAATTTTAATATAGTTTGGCAAATATCACTTGTGATGCACATTTTTATTGGAACTATTGGAAATTAAATTATCAAAGGTGGGCTTTGTTCCTTCTTTTTCTACATAAAGCAATTTTGACAGTGATTTTAGCTGTTTCAGGACAGGCGTGGACGCAGGAGCGCTACCGACCTTTTCGTGGGATCTCTGTGTAGACAAAGCTCCACAAAGGCATGGAAATGGTGACTGAACGTCCGGCTATATGGGTTTCCTCCAGAGGATGATGAGGGCTCTCCGTTTGTATGGCGGGCTCCACTGGCACCAGGGCCTTCACAAATGCCTGAGTCAGCCCCAGAGCGAGATGGCTTCATGCTCAGTTCCTCAGGTGGTATGGTGGAGGTATCCAGTAAACATGGGACCGTCCCATTTAACTTCTCTAACAACATCTAAAAAAAAAGAAACGACGCTTTCATGTGAGGAGCTGTGGAAACAAAAGTAAAAGTCTTATCTCTTTACCTGTGTAGCAGGCATGTCTTTGAAGGGCACGTGTCCATTAGCAAGCTCACATGCAGTGATGCCCAAACTGTAGATGTCTGAGCGGAAGTCGTACCCCTGAATGTTCTGTCCCGGGCAGAAATAAACAAAGGCATCATTAAATACAAATTTTCTATCACTGTGTACAACTTTAAAGCATTAATAATGAGTTTATGGTAAAATTGATCGAGACAGAGACCAAGGCATGTTAAGCAGAAACCAAAAACAATGACTTTTATTTATTGCAAACATTTTTGTTGTAATTGCGCTGCTTTTCTATTATTTGGTTTATTAAGCAACAATCCCTCAATTAAATACTTATAAATAATATTATCCACAGTCCTCACTTATGACCAATTTACTTTGTATGTGCCAGGAAGAGACTATATTAAGATACATTTAAAGTTAAATTATTTATTAGATATGCATATAGCTATTAGATTTACCGTATTTTTCGCAGTATAAGACGCACCTTTTCTTCCCCAAAACTGAGGGGGAAAAGTTGGTGTGTCTTATACGGCGAATGCAGAGCACCGCGGAGCGGAGGGCGGTCACGGCTGTAGGAGAGGCGTAAGAAAGGCCGTGGCTTCGGCCTAGCTCCTGTTATGGTAAAAATATACCTCCTCAATTGATAATAAACACTGGAGACCGTTTGAGAGAGAACACAGCAAATGCAGCTATTTATTGTAAAGATTTAGCAGCATCAACGCATTTCCTACACACGTGTTATCCGCATTGGGAAAAGAACCTCGAGCCTCTCAAAATAAGACAAGGGCGGGACTGAAGTATGACGTGTCTTAAAAGTTTCTCAAATTACATTTCTCTAAATGACCACTAGATGGTAGTATTATATAGGAAAATTCCCATCACACTACGGAGCCTTCGGTGGGCGCTGACGTCATCGCCCATCTCTGCTCGGATCGTAAGGAGCAGGTATGAAACATTTCCGGCTTTTTTTGCTAATTTTACTGTTTACTGACTGTATGTTTGGCATAAAATTGTTCTTAAACTGCTGTTAACTTTTACACAGTTGATATTAAATATTTTACTACATTATTTGGTTCAGAATCTTTTTTTTCTAGATCTTCCTCATTTAAAATTGGGTGCGTCTTATATACCGGTGCGTCTTATACGGCAAAAAAATACGTTATATAGCTACGTTCGTTTCATCTTACAGTTAAAAAGTTGAAAAAAATTATTAAATAAAACCTTCTGTACAAATTACCTTGTGTACCTACTGAAAACATTTAGGTGTTGACCAATGAACATTCTTGGTTTAGACAAGACCACCCACAAAATTAGCATAAGGTCTCCTGTATAAATAAATGTATAAAGGCATTCGTTACTTATTTACTAATTAAAAATTTTACTCTACAAACCTACCTGCTGCAGAACCTCCGGGCTGAACCACGGCAACACTTTCACACTGTACAGAGGGAAATCGTGCACAACACGAGCTCTCTGACCATGCCGAATCAAGCTGAAGATGCTCCTCAGTCCAGAAAGATACACCTGTCCATCTCCTGAGATCAGGATGTGACTCGCCTTAACACTCCTGGTCACAAAGGTCGGCATAATCAAAACTTGTGGCATTAATCTCAACAAAAATGAATCATGCACACACACCGGTGTACGTAACCCATCTGGTGAATGTACTCCAGCGCTCTCAGGACCCCCAGTAGAATATAGGCAATTGTCTGCTCACTCAGACCATCAGTAAAATGTGTGCAGATCAAATCTCGTGCTGATCCTGGTGAGATAGAAAAAGATAAAGGAATGTCAAGTAAACGTGTGAGCTTTTCAGGGATACGTGGCAGACACAGATAGTCACCATAGGCCATGAAGGGAGTTATGACCCACAGCTCATTGTCAGCGATGAAGACACTCTTGTATGGAAGGATGCAGGGGTGGTGGAACAGTTTAGACACGTGGAGTTCCGCCTTTGAAAATAAAAGAAAAAGAGTTGTTGAAAGTACAATGTTAAACTAGATGCACACAAACTTTGATGTTGGCTTGTAAAAATGCTGTTTCAAGGTTTTCAAATGGATTGGTTTTCGAAGTAGCACTTCTGTTTGTTAATAAGTAGCTTTCTCAAGATATTTCGTGAATTACGAACACCAACACGAAACCATGCTTAGAGGTATGATCATTGCACAGGTATGATCTGTGCTAGAACAAAAGCTAGACTCAAGGTGTCCTAAAAGAAATAACGTTTACAAAGTTTATTCTCTTATTCTCTTTTCCGTTATTGTGACTAAGTCCCTGGAATCACCCCTTGTTTGGGTTAAGATAACTCTTTAACGGTGGGATTTTTTTCACAGTGTGTTTTTGCAGTCGATCGGTCAGAGTGTATAACAGCACAGTGTTCCCTTCTGGTGTTCTGATGCTCTTCCCTCCCTCTATGATGCTTTGTGTCTCCATATGCTCTTAATCTCCTTGATCAAAAATAGGAAACTTAGTATGTAAAAATAGGGAATTAAAATTGGATTCGTAGTGTCGGTGTTCTTCTTTTGGGATTTTTTCCAACAGGAAACTACTGCAAGACACTATTGTTTCACAGAGGATTTCTCCTCAAGCTTGTGCTACAGAAAAGCACATAATAAACGCTATTTCTTTTACAACACTTTGACTAACTTTTGTTATAGCACTTTATTGGTAATCTACACATAATGTTTTGCTTGATTTAAAACAGATTTTAAGCATTTTTGGTGTGATGATTCAGCACCTTTTACAATTGTCTGTCAAAGGGAGAGTGGAGTGACAGTTTGTGTTTTTCGTATCCTGAAGCAATATATTTTTCTAGAGAACCTTCGTATCTTGGATTTTTTGTAACGTGAAGCAGTCGTATCTCGAGGTACCACTGTATACCCAATAATATGACCAAGAATCTTTGCTGCACCCCCACACCCGCCTTTGGTTATTCTGAAATGACACACTTCCAAAATAAAAATAACTGACAACTCCCAGTCTGCTTTTCATCTATAGTGAGCAACCCCCAACTAAAACAAGCAGCTGTAGGCAAAAATGTTACGTTGCCAGTTACCTCTGACTGAAATAATAAGTATCAAAATTGAACGTTCAGATCAGAGAGAACTACACACAAATCAGAGTGAAACAGTCGTTTATGCACATTCATGAAGAGCTCATGTCTTGCTTTCAAAAATACCACGCACCTGTAAGTAGCTGACCATATCATTGGTACAGGAGTCGAGATCAATGCGCCGGATAGCAACATATTCCCCAGTAGGTTTGTACCTGGCCAGGTTCACGGTCATCAGCTCCTCCAAGCCTCGCCCTACACAAGCAAACAGTAAGATCACCAGAAAAGGCAATTTTTCAGGTGGCAGTTGCTACAGGCCTCACCTATGACCGTTTGCAGCTCATAGGCGTTGCCATCAGGAAAAAAGCTTCCCATGATGCCTCTGTGTGGAAGAGGACTCAGAGACTCTTGGCTGCCCTCATGGGCCTGAGAAAATTGGGGGAAAAAAGTATTTAGATACCAGAAGATGAAATGAAAATGATTGAACAAATATGATGGATACAACGCTGAGAATTCAGATTTAATATCACTGGAAATGTTCAATATATAAAGAGTCATTCTTTAGCATTCTTACAACGTTTCCAGAATTAGAAAAAGTAAATGAGTTAAATCCTAGCTAGTAACACGGCACAAAACCATGGTTTAACATCTAGAGCACCAGCTGTTGGCTGATGACACACACAACCAGGGATATCAGCCCTGCTGTTATTCATCTAATAAATGGTCCCGTTTATTTTTATTTGACCTCTAATAGCAAAATAATAAGAACGAATTAAGGGTTTAGTTTCAAAATGCTATGAAGTACAAAAATAAGGTTTTTCTTTCCCAAGAAAGGGTTTGCATGAAAACGTCATATTAGTTAGTTATATATTACTTCATATTAGTTATATATTAAAAGTTTCTAATAATTTTTTTTTTAATTATTAGAGATTTTAGTTCCATTTTAATGTTGAACATGTTTGTATTTTAGTGGTCTTTGGATGGCATTCGCTTCCTCCTCCATGACAAAACGAGCACAACTTCAGTTTGTTGTACTAAACCTGACGTGTTTATTGACCACTTATGAACCCAAATCGTGCTATGGATTGGTCAAAACTCTAAAGGGCTTTCATACCATTTTGCTATAAATTTGAGCAAGCACCAGTCATGCCTTGGGTAAAAGATAAAGACATAAAGCAGAAATATACAGCCAATTCCAAGTTGTCAAAAAACAATGGCAGTAATTTGAAGAAGAAAACTTATTTTGGTGGTAACTGACATTTCTCAAATATTGGAACTAAACTCTTCAAATTTAGGCACGGAAAACATATACAGGGGGAAAATAAGTATTGAAAACGTCAACATTTCTCTCAAAAAACATATTTCTAATTGAGCTATTGACATGAAACTTTGCACTAATAGGGGGCAGGTTAACCTTCTGAATACTGACAAACTCCAGCTGCTTTCTTGGCTTGCCAGACCTTTTTACCCCTCCTGTTCTTCGTGTGTTCAATACTTATTCCCTGTGCCATTTCACTTAATTACACATAACTTCATCTATGGACATAAATGTTTGGATGTCTTTCTATGTGTGCATTACTAGGGTTGATGCCAACATCTGGTGAAAGTTTCATGTCAATAGCTCGATTAGAAATATGTTTTTTGAGAGAAATGTTGACGTGTTCAATACTTATTTTCCCCGCTGTATATTGTCACTCAATAAAACGATCAACAATTATTATACAACTTTAAGATCCAAAGTTTCATAGTTTTCTTTAAACATTTGCAATTGGTTACACGAACCAAAAAGTCACATTAGTGGATTTTCAGACAATTAGTAAACATTTCAAGATCAAACACATAATATCACAGATTTACTGTTGAAAGGTAGGCACAAATACAAAGGTATTAAATCCACAGCCTGTTTCACTGACAAAAGATCAGCAACCTACAAAGGCAAACAATACAATTCTGTACAGAGAATGGTGCATTAATCATAGATTTACATGATCTCAAAAATACTTTACTTCTATTCGCTTTGCACAGATAGTAATATTCAAATGAGGGGAATAATTTCATTGAGATTATGCAAGTCTATGAGAGCTCATAAAATCACTTCTTGGCCTGGAAGCACTACTTTATTGAACAGTGTAGCAAGACCCTGCCTGGACTCGATGACTCCATGTGTTGCATCAACACAATGGAAATCATCCCATTTCGCATGCTTTGTGAGCAACTGGTGTTGGCACCTTCAAGAAGAAGTATGCCTCATACATATGTGTATATATATATAGTGTATATTAAGATGCATGGACGTTTTCTTTTTTACATTAAACATTAAGAAAAATTCCCCATGAAGTTTATGAGCTTGTTTAAAGGTTTGTGTGCCATAGCAGAATGATTAGTGGTCATGCAAACACTAGAGCGCATGGGATCCATTCACGCGCACACACACACACACGCACACACACACACACACACACAAACAACATTAAATTAAAAATTGCACACATTTCCACAAACATACACCTCACATGCTCACACCCCCCTACAGACAAGCTGATGAAAAGCTGAAGGCATTCTGCACTTACGTTCCTCAGTGGGCTTGCCTTAGTTTGCTCTGGTGTAAATGATGCAAGAGACACACACACATACAAACATTCTGCCTTTAAAATGCTTCTCGTATGAATGAGAAAAAGAGGTCGACTTCACTCTTTCAATCATCTAATATTTTCAAAGATTTTTTACATTTTAATAAGCATGTACATTCGTTTATGCAAATACACTTCCTTTTTTTACAAAAGTACAATGGTTCCACCCATATATTCATTTCATTCTCTATACTGTAAATGCATTCAAGAACATTTTATCCTTCCTGTGAAATTGCACTTTTCAGAAAAGTGGTTTTATTAAACACCATTTTTTTTTAAATACCTAATAAATAAAGTTTTTTTGTAGGAAGAGTGAAGTTTTTGTAATACAAATGGAAATGAATGTATATACCAAGAATTACTATTAATAGCAGATGGCTAATAATTTTGACAAAAACAGTCGTGACTTTTGGTCATTTGTAGTTCTCTGTAAGTCTCAAGCATGTTTGCTGATGAATAACAGAGCATTCTTCCTGAGCAGATCTCTCAAGCTCCTCTAGATTTGTCGGTTTTCTGTCACAAACTCTGTATTTGATTGGCCTGCAAACTATAGTCTACTCACTTTGCTCAATTGGAGGTATTTCTTCACCAAAAGTGAAGTGTGCTTTGGGTCGTTATCCTGCTGGAAGACATGTCAACCCAAACCAAGTTTTCTAAGGTTATCTTTATAAATAGTTTTCCTTTTTACATTTACAGTTATTTATTTAGCAAACACTTATCCAAAGCGACTTACAGTTGGCGAGTATCAGGTCGGGTTTGAGCTAAATTTATATTATTTAACATGGGTTTCGGTTTAAATATAAATGACGTTCAAGACGGATCATCATTCTCTTGAGTCTTTCTGGCCCAGCAACCTCATAGTATTGTGATTGACTTGTGTTTCGAAAGCAATTGTCTTAGAAATACTGCACGTTTTTGAAATCCTGACCTTCACTTCTTGACTCTGTCAGCCTTGAAATGGCACTTTAAGCTGAGGAGAACAAGACAGACAACAGTGGTTTATTCTAAAGCTCATCAAAGCAATAATTTAGGGGCTAATAATTGATTTTTAGTAATTGATATTTCATTATTTTATTTAATCAACTACAAAAATATTTTTTTTTCTCTGAAAGAAAAAAATACCGCAAAAAACATCACTTGGAACACATTTGAGAGAGAAAAAAAAGTTCACAATTTCACAGGGAGGGAACTGCAATTTCTTTAACTGCATGTAATTTAATACATTGAACATTTTTTTAAACAAAGCAATATATTTTAATACTCAATTGAAAGCAGCCAACAGCAAAAAAATGCATGTGTTTTCAGCAAAAATGGCATCTATGGAATATAGCAAAAAAAGTAAATTGCCCTAGCACATGCACGCTACTGCTGTTAACTTCCATTCTAAAAATATTGAATTGAGGGTACTAGGTTCTTTCTTTTGTAGTAATTCTTTGCAAAACTACTGTGCAATGTAGGTTTTAACCTGGGTTTGACCATGCAGCTGTGTTTTTTTTCAGCTTTTGAGTTATTATAGGATATTCGCGCAATCCGAATACTTTCAGACTGTGTGAGCAACCACAAATGTGAGTGAGCTTTTTATATTAGGGGTTGTGCATCACCCAGAGTCTGTCGATAAAATGTGCATCATGATACAATGCCTGCAACACAATATGCTACAACACATTGTGATACTTTATGAAAACATCATTTGAAAGTTGGCTGTGCAACTTTCTGAAAAGAGCGTGCATAGTTTTGAACCGCTAATTCATGTCAGTTACAGTCAAATTTAGTCTTTACAGTGATATTTTCTGCTCTTTCATTGAGGTTTTCCACAATATTTCACAAGTGTTGCATCATTTCAGTTGAGTGATATTAATAATTATCTAGCAATTAATTAATAATATTAATAAATGAAACCCAGAATAACCCAGCATATTGATTGTCTTCCATTTCCTAGCACTGACTTAAAAAACAAACAAGCAAAAAAATAATAAATTATGAATTTCTGCATTTTTTTCACCCATCATTTTCAAACCATATAGGATGTCTGTTGAGATTAGTATTTTACATTTTTTACATCAAATACCAGTTTTTTTACAATCCTGACAGTTTTGCTTGATTAATAAGCACTGAAAATGAAACAAATAGAAGGTGATGTCATGATCTTATAACAGAGCTAATGTACTGACGGAACTTTCCCACAACAAAGAAACAAAACAGTATAAATGTTTGAAACCTAATTTTAAATCTACCAAAGCATGCAGTAGTCTAATATCTGGATTTCAAACTGCACCCATGTTAGATCTCCTACAGATTGTTAGGTTGCAGTGACTCGGCTTTCAGTTGCAGCACAGAATCAATCCACCAACAGCTAGTAATTACACTGCATCACAGGCAGCCATATCACCAAAGAAAGGAGATTTAAAAACCGGCTCAGATACAGTCACCAAGTCATAAACACTGCTCACTTTTCAGCACATTTTTTATTTAAAGCACACAAAACGGCAAAATGCTGCTTCTGTAAAGATACTGACATGCAACAATAACACTTAATATGCAAAAGTAGAGCATACATAATGCTATGGGCATGTGCAGCTGAGTATGAAAGGCTTTACTCGTTGCAAAAAGTGTGTGTTTCCTTACTAAGTTTAAGATGTGTCTTTAGAAAAATGTGAAGAATAATTTATAATTAAACATACAATTGGAATAGTTAAGAAACAATCAGTTGTCAACAACATTGAGTCATCTGATGTCTGGACCTATTGATTTCTTTAGTGGAATTTCAGGATAGCGGTCCTTGTTACATTCTTAATTGTTTATTCTGAATGATCGATCATCAGATGAATCGATCAGCACTATGCAACAGATTTCTTTTCGTTTAATTTAAAACAAAATGAAAAAAATGTAGAGCTTTTGAGATGAGCACCTCTGTGCTCTAAATTAAACTGTAAAAGAAATCTGTTGCGTAGTGCTGATTGACCATTGGATCTGTGAGTATAATTTTTCAAAAAGACATTTTGTTGGAGTCCCCTTCACACTCAGCCTGGCTACCGAGAAATAAGTTCAAGCTGATTATTTGCTCAAAATAAGCTGGACAAGCACAGAGCATAAGATACTTGACCCCTGAACTCACCTCCAAATAACTCTAAATCCCTCAGGCTTTCCACACTGAGTTTTTCTGTCACCCAGCGCTGAAATATATGTAAAAAAGAGAAGTTACAAGAATGTAGTCATAAAAGTTACAACTTGGCTCTTTGTGTCTGCTTGTCATAAGACAGAAATGCCACCAATATGTGCAATTTGGTTAATTTTATGCTGTCTATGTCCAAATAGTGTGCTAACTCACAAAAAAAGACATGGGTCCAGAGATGGGGAAGACCAGTCGCTACACTTTCACAATAAGATTGAGGATGAGAATTCTGGAAATAGAAAAGGAAAAGATGTAACTCCTTTGATCTGCTCTGAAGTTTCTAGAATATGTAACGTTACAGATTATGCAAAAAGTTTAAACTACAAACTGATACCGTAATACTTTGTTATGAATTTAATGTTTTATCGATAAATGTCCCTTAAGTAAAACTAATCCTATGGCCCTCAAGTAAAGTTAATCCTATAACCCGAGCATCTGTGACTAAACGTTACATATTTTATGGAAAAAAATGCTACTTTATTAGAAGCAGAGCTTTTCAAAAGATTAATGTAACGTTACCATTCAAGCTAAGAAGCAGCATTAACTTAACGTTATATGTTGTAATGTATTTCCAAAGACCACGTACCTCCAGGTTTCGGTTTGGGTAACAATATTAAATCTTCGAAAGCACTCAATGCTAATGCCTCGCACTGCTTTTACAAATGTGAATCATCAATTTTTGGCATAACCAAAGCTGGTGCATGAAATGTTTCTCGTCTATTCGCCGTAGGCTGAGCCGCGTTCATAAACCATCAGTGATTGGGCTTAACGTCGTTGACAACGCAATATCCAGCTTTCCCATTGGTTTAACACACAGAGAAGATTGTTCTCATTGCTCGACACCAGAAAAAAAAACATTGTAAATTGTTGCCAAGTCTTCGTGGGTAAAACATATTTATGCAAAATTAGGATGTTAAAGTTTAAGAAAAGAATAATTCATAGGAATATTAAATATAAAAACTCTTTAATCTATGTTGAGAGCAGGATGTGAGGTTATCGGTGGTATCATGTCTAAGCTCTTACTAATCAAAACAGAGCATCTGGCAACATTAAATTCAATGTTGTACACAAAATGCGTCGCGATAATTTTACGTCCTAGGCCATTTTAAGTGACGCACACCACAAATACCGAAAGCCATCCAGATATCTCGGAGTGCTAAATACGTTGTGATTAATTTATTTGTCCAACATTTGAATCTTCGCCATTTTTGTGGCAGGTACGTTAAAATGTGTATCAACAAATATATATTTTAAACGGAGTAATGTTACATAGAATTAACTTATTGAAACGGGCGCCTTGAGGCCTCTCCAGGACATCAAGTGGATCACGACGCAGCATCGCTTGTTATATTGTGTTTTGCATAAAATCTTAAGATAATTTAGAAACGGACAAGGTTAATGTTTTTTCTTAAGTGAAACTAATCTGAAGCGTTGTAGTGATCTTTATTGAGTGCGGTCCCTGCAGCTACTACATTTAAGTCCCCGGAGGTGGATAGCAATAAATTGTAACGATCTTACCGTGTTTTTTTTTTGTTTGTTTTTGTTTTTTACAGTAACGATGAACTGGAACAAGGGAGGCCCAGGAGGCAAGCGTGGCTTTGGGTTTGGTGGTTTCGCTCTTGCCACTGGGAAGAAAGAAGAGCCCCGTGTTCCCCAATTGGCACACTCAGCGTTTGGAAGTTCGGGGGCATCGGCTGGATATGGCAAGGGCCAACAGGTTTCTTCATTTTACAAAATAGGATCAAAGCGAGGCAATTTCGACGAGGAGAATTCGTAAGTACTGATGTTAAAAATTGTTCCTGTAAAGAGCCTCTATTATGAATTTTTAAAAATACAGTAAATTATTATGTAGTATTTCTAGGCTTATGGAACATCCAGTTTGGGTTTTAAATGTGAAAGTGAACCATTCGTTCACTTGTATCAATCCCACGTTCCAGGAGTTTCCAATAACCATGGCTTACAAATGCTCTTTAAAGAGGGTTGATGTAAATTTTAATATAAGACCACCTTAAGTGGCAAAACAAGCAGTAAAATGGATGCTTTTAATGCGAAAAAGTGCTGAACCTTCTTCGCAGTTTATTCTGAAATTGACTTCTTCTGATGACTACATGCTAAACCCTTAGGTGTCTGTGTTTTGAATTAATGGGAACTTTTTTTTATACAATTTCACTTTGTTTTGATATATATAAAAAGAAGCTGTCATTATAAAAATGTATTTCATGTTTGCCAAAAATAATTTATTAGAGGAAATTGTAAATTAGTAAAAAAAAGAAATGCTCACAAAGTTCAAACAATATTTTACTATTATTTTGATGCATAACCACAATATTTAGAATGAAAGACTGAATGCTTAAATTTTGGGGTGTGTTTCATAGTTATTTTGAAGATGATGAAGAGGAGGCTGGAGCTGCAGATCTGCCGTATATACCTGCTGAGAACTCCCCCACTCGGCAGCAGTTTAAATCTGGAGCTGGAGGAGGCTCAGACAGTGAGGACGACCCTCTTGATGCCTTCATGGCTGAGGTGGAGGTAAGCTGTAGAGTTCTATCGTCATGTTTGTGAGGAGTAATTATGTTTCTTTTTTCATATTTGGCTCTTTTAAAGCTGAGGTCAAATCCCCCCAGTTTAAGTATTTCTCATAAAAGACGAGGTCAGTTTCAGAGCTTCACCTTTGGCTGAAAAAGCTGGACATTGGCCCAGACCCTGCGTCCTTTAGAATGAGCATCATACAACAACATATTGTTTTTTTTCCTAGTGAATTTCAGGAACTTGTTTCATCTAGCAAAATATTAGAATAGCTATGCATTTGAAAAATAAATGGGTTGGAAAATTAATAAATACACATTTTTGTTTGCAGGACCAAGCGGCAAAGGACTTGAAGAAACTTGAGGAAAAGGAAAAAGAGAAAATGACAGACAAGTAAGTGGCTGTTATCACGGAACAAATCTGTTAGAGTTAATATTTCTAGCAGAGAGGACGGGTATAGATTGGAGTTTATGGGTGGAGTATGGGTACAACGGGTAATTGAGCGAGTCGCAGGGAAGTTTTTTTCTCCGTTTTTCTTTTTCCAGGGGTATTCGAGATGACATCGAAGAGGAAGATGAACAAGTGAGTTATTTTCTTGATGTTATTACTTCCGTCAGAACTCTATTACATCCACTCTTACTTTCTACAGCATATTTAGAGTTAATAGAGTGTACGTTACACCCCTACAGCGTACAGTAGGTCTGTGACCATACTGTGGAATGAGGAGTGTTAGTGTAATCAATGTTCTTTGTATGGATCCGTTACAGGTCATCAACATATATATTTTTAGCATTTTGTTTAATTAGTAAACATCAAGTGCTATTTGCTTGCTTGCAGATATAGTGCTCGGCATAAATAAGTACATCCCATTTAAAAAGTATGAATTTAATCTCAACACACAAAAGAATAATGAGTTTTATTGAACACTTAACTTTCTAACATGAAATTAAGATTCTAACTCTCAAAATCTTTAGTTTTACTCAAATTGGTTGAAGCAAACCTAAAAAAACTGTATTTTGTATGAGCACTGTGATTTTCAAGGACAGCAGGCATGGAATGAACAGGTTGGCGGCATATTGCAACATTGATCTTTTTTAATTCTTTGAGAATAACCTTTTTATAGCCTGGTGCTGGATGGAGATTGATGCTCAATTTGCCGCTTTACAATTCCCCTCATGTGTTCAGATCAGGAGACATACTTTGCCGTTCAGTCACCTTCACCCTGTTCTTCATCAGAAATGCAACAGTAGCCGTGTGGTTTGGCTCAGTGTCGTGTTGGAAAACTGCACAGAGTGATGGCAGTATCTTCCTCTGCAGGCCTGGACGTCTTTAAGATGGTTTCTCTTCCATCTTTCCTATATTTTTGGATCACTTTTGCTACACTACTTTGAATTTGCTCTTCTTGTAGCCATCACCTTTTTTGTGCGGAGAAATGATTTTCTTTCTCAGATTTTGTGACATTTTTCTTCCATGGGGAGCCATTGCTGACATCATTAAATGGGAAGGGGATTTCTTTGTTAAGTAATGCGCATTTATAGTCACCTGTCTGCAGGACATCTTTCCATTAGACTCGCTGGTGGCTTTTCTCCCAAGGCTAGAGTTGGGCATTTACATGAGCTTGAATGAAGTGTTGCAAATTAACAAATCGTGTTTCCAACCAATGGACCACGTTTGTGGGAGTATTTTGTAGTATTGTATCTCATATAAAATGTTGATTCTGAAAGGAAACTTCTGACAAATGTAATGGGGTGTATTCATTTAGGCTGAGCACTGTACATCTGGGTTTTAGAGGGGTTTAGGTAAGAAACCTGCTGGTTAAATGGTTCTTTTACAGGCTAATGTCATTACTATCAAAATGTATTCACTGTATGCTCTCTAAATAAAAATTGAGTATGGTTCTGAATGATGTCAACACAGACATACACATCTCACAGACAATTCGAGGGAATCTGAAGTTAGGTTTTGTGTCTCTTCTAGGAAGCATATTTTCGTTACATGGCAGAGAATCCAACAGCTGGGCTGACCCAAGATGAAGAGGAGGAAGACGTCGACTATGACAGCGATGGAAACCCCATTGCTCCAACTACCAAAAAGATCATCATGCCCTTGCCCCCCATAGACCACTCAGAGGTATCACAGAAAAATCTGTGAAGTTATCTTTCTGCAATTTGATTGCTTCTACCATGTTCATGGGATGTTTGGCGCTTTTCTAGATTGAGTATGCTCCATTTGAGAAGAACTTTTACAATGAGCATGAGGAACTCAGCAGCCTCACAGGAGCTGATGTCGTGCAGCTGAGGAATAAACTCAACTTAAAGGTCGGTAAAAGTTTTTTTTTCTTTCTTTTTTCATTCATTTTTCTTTTGTTCACCTCTACTCATCAAATTTAACAGGTTTCGGGGGCAGCCGCTCCCAAACCGGCCACCAGTTTTGCACACTTTGGATTCGACGAACAGCTCATGCATCAGATTCGTAAATCTGAGTACACGCAACCCACACCCATCCAGTGCCAGGTGCAAGTGCCAATTCATTAATAAATAGCTTAATTAATTGTGAGGCTAATTAACTTTTTTTCTTCCTGAACAAAAGGGTGTTCCCATAGCATTGAGTGGCAGAGATATTATCGGGATTGCGAAAACTGGCAGCGGAAAGACGGCAGCATTCATTTGGCCTATTCTGGTGCACATCATGGACCAGAAGGAGTTGCAGGATGGAGATGGACCCATTGCAGTAATCGTATGCCCCACTAGAGAGCTCTGTCAACAGGTTACACCAATATTATCATCTCTGTGTGCATGATACATACGTGACATTTGGTAGAAATTACAAACTGTACTGAAGAGAGTTTGAAAACAGAACCTCTGCATTCTTTTATTCTTATTCAACATCAAGGATTTGTAATTTTCCCTTGACGCTTGATTTATAGGTTTCTTGGTTTATTCCCTTAAGGATTATATTTATATTGTTTTATTTACCAAATATCTGGAGATTGTAATAAAATAATGCTTTACTTGGGTCGAATAAAATTGTAACTTAAGTAACTCACAAAGTACAGCTTACTAGCTTCACGGAAAACGAGACGTTGAGGATGGTATACGCATATGTTTACAGACTCCGGGATGCCAACTAGGATTTGATTCAAGTAGTTCGAGAACAAATTATGTCAAAGCAAGGCATGAAAACCTGCATCAAACCCTCATCGTCTGACTTTTGGAACACCAGAGTCTAGAACCTTAGAGAACCCTAGAGAATGGAAACCCACAGAGAAGAACCCTTATTCAATGTTATGTTTGATTATTTAAAAATGGCAATCAAACTGCATTACAATGTGTTTTATATATTTTATATAAAAGGTTTTTAAGACTTTAGGGAAAACAACGGCGAAGTCTTCGGACCATTTTTGAAGCGGTTGCACTACTTAAAACTTAAGGAACTGTAACTTGACCTGAGACTAAAAGAGATTCACCATGTTTTCTGTCTGCTGTGAAAAGAAAACATCTAAATCTTGTACTAAAATACCCATAATTCACAAAACTTCATGCAAGTTGTTTTTTGTTGCTTATACTGTAGAGAATCCCTTGTCTGCATGTTTCAGATTCATGCAGAATGCAAGCGCTTCGGAAAGGCTTATGGCCTCCGCTCAGTGGCAGTGTATGGAGGTGGGAGCATGTGGGAACAAGCCAAAGCTTTACAGGAAGGAGCTGAAATTGTGGTCTGCACCCCAGTAAGTGCATCACCCATCCAATGCATTTATTTTTCCTTTAAGGGGTCCTGATTGATGGGATTGATTGAATGTTCAAACTTCTCCCCCAGGGTCGCCTGATTGATCACGTGAAGAAGAAAGCTACTTCTCTGCAGCGAGTAACCTTCCTGGTGTTTGATGAAGCTGACCGCATGTTTGATATGGGATTTGGTGTGTGGCTCTTCCATATTTAATGTTTTTGTGTATCTCCTAACAAACTATTCAAATTTAATTTGGTAAAACTGAAGAAAACAGGTTGTTCTAGTGTCAAATTTCCAACAATTCCATATTTAATGCCATTTTTCAAATGTCCCTACTCTAAATTTCTAATATTCACTATTAGTTTTTTTTTTGTTTTTTTTTTTTACAAATCATGGTATATGAAAACGAGAGCAGTGTTAACACACCCACTCTGAAGCAACAAAAATCCAATAGAAAAGCACCAATAGAGGGCCTTTTTATTGCATAAAATGTTGGAATATGCAAGTCTTTTTTTTATTTTCATAGATTTTATTTGCATAAAAATAGGTTCTTTGACTGACCGTTAGTTTTCATGTGAATAAAATCCCTTATAATGCTCTTGTCAATGCAAAAAATACTCCATTACCTAATAATCACCCATTTTTAACTTATCAGAGTACCAAGTGAGATCCATTGCCAGCCATGTCAGACCTGATCGGCAAAGTAAGTTTTTCTTTCATGTAATTTTCCTTCATATATTTATATATAAATATATATATATAACAACATCCAAATAATTTCTTTCCTCTAATTTCTGTATATATGTATATCATTGTCAAGAACCCCTCTGTCACCTCTAATCTCTTACAGCTCTGTTATTCAGTGCAACCTTTCGCAAGAAAATTGAAAGACTAGCACGGGATATTCTAAGCGACCCCATTCGTGTCGTGCAGGGAGACATAGGAGAGGTGCGTGCCTTTGTTTTCCTCATTAATTTTTATTCTTTCTACAAGTCAATAAAAATGCATTTGCCTCCTTCCAGGCTAATGAAGACATTACACAGATCGTGGAGTTTCTGCAAACGGGGCAGGAGAAGTGGGGTTGGCTGACGCGCAGACTGGTAGAATTCACGTCTGCAGGCTCCGTGTTGATTTTTGTCACTAAAAAGGCCAACTGTGAGGAGCTGGCTACAAATTTGATCCAAGAAGGTTATAGCCTGGGCTTGCTCCATGGAGACATGGATCAGAGCGAGAGGAACAAAGTCATTGCGGACTTTAAAAAGAGGAATCTGCCTGTACTGGTCGCCACTGATGTTGCTGGTTAGTAGAACTACCGTTAGTTCAGTTTTTGGAGCTACTTGTTTTGCAAATAAACATTTTTCTTCGCTTAGCTCGTGGGCTGGATATCCCATCCATTCGCACAGTTGTCAACTATGATGTAGCACGGGACATTGACACACATACTCATCGAATTGGTAGAACGGGTCGTGCAGGTGAGAAGGGCGTAGCTTATACTCTCCTCACCAGTAAAGACACTTCTTTTGCTGGTGACTTGGTTCGCAATTTGGAGGGAGCCAATCAGAGTGTTACAAAAGAACTGATGGACTTGGCAATGCAGGTAATAAAACTATTTGTGTACAATAAAGGGTATGCTTTGACATTACTCTCCCATCAGGCCTTGTCCCTTCACTGAGAGGCAAAACAAGCAGTAAAAGGGCTGTGTTTAATATGAACTGATTAAAAATGGTGATCTCCGCAAAGTACCAGATGATAAGTGCCCTGATTTGGCCGGAAATTAGATTTCCTGGCATTTGTATTTAAAGCGTATCAGACTTTAACACTTTCTCCATGATTCTTGGGTACTGTGATGTCATGTGCATACCCTCTATATATATTGTTCTTTGTATATACTACTTTTGAAAGGTTTTTTTAATGAATTTATACTTTTTTACCTAGAACCCTTGGTTTAGAAAATCCCGTTTTAAAGAAGGCAAAGGCAAGAAGATTAATATTGGAGGTGGAGGCCTGGGTTACAGAGAGAGACCGGGTCTCGGATCTGATTCCACTGTTTGTTTTCTTCTTGTTTTCTTGCAAACATGCTTGAAAATTGGATTTCTTTTCCTCATTGCTACTATTGTTCATGCAGGAACGCAGCAGTGCTGGTGCTCTAGCGAATTATGAGGCATTCAAACCCTCCACTGGAGCCATGGGTGACCGGATGTCAGCCTTGAGGCACGCTTTCCAGGTAACAAGAATATTCACAAAAAAGTCAATTATTTTAACCCCAAAAAGTACTAATTTCACAACATCACACGTATTGTAAGAGTAACATCATGGCTAGTATTGTAATATAAATCCATCCGCCATATTAGTAGCATTACGCCAACGTTGCCATTGTTTAGGTCTAGGTCTTATGTCATTTAGGTTTAATGTCAAAGGTTTGTTCGACCATCTGAGGATTTAGTCTAAAGTGCTTTTGTTTTCTCTTAGTCGCAGTACAAAAACCACTTTGTGGCAGCATCAGGTGTTCCTCCGAAGCTCACCACCAAGTCGAACAGCTCTGCCGGGTGGACTAGTGCTGGAAGTTTGAGTTCTCTTCCAACAGGAGCACCCGAGGGGCCAGACAGACCCCAAGTGACCTACTCTCCAGCATCCTCTTCCTCGCTTTCAGCCATGCCACCGCCTCCATCCCTCAGCGCAGGAACTAAAATGAGTGGCTTCAGCAGTGCAGGTTCACTTAGCTCCATTTCAGACTCTAGTTCTTCTCCAAAAGAGGGGTACCGCAGCCATAAGAGTAGTGATGATAGGAGTCGGCATGGAGATGGTCAACACAGTGACAGGCATAGTTCAGGAGATCGTGATCACTACAGGGAGAGAGATCGGCATAGTGATCGCCATGGTGATAGCCGGAATGGTGAAGGGAGTCAAAGGGACAGAGAGGGACGATCTGCAAGAGATAAGGGGGAGAGGTCAGGAACTTCTAAAGACAGCTTTGCAGTCCCTGAGCCACCCAAACGTAAGAAGAGCAGATGGGACAGCTGAAGTGAAATGCGTAGGAGCACCGGAGAAGTATCTGTGGTTCTAAAAGAGATGAAGCTGTATAATGAGTGATTCTGAGAAATTACTCTCTCCATTTACAGTGAAGAATTGGCAGAATGTTCAGCTTTTTAGCCCGCTGTGTGATGTATCGTTGTAGTGGCACGTTTTTTTTTTTTCATTAACAACAAACCTTTAGTAACAAGAAACGTCTGTTTTAAAAGTTTTTTTTTACTCTGGTTTTTCGATTTCTGTTTTCTTTGTGTAACATTTTAATGGTTATACGCAAACTCGTCTAATGCTCCATGTCTTAATGCATTTTTTTGGATGGTTTGGTGAATAATTGTCCGTCTTGTGCAGTGCAAACATATAAAACCATTTGCTTGAGTGGCAAGGAAATGAAAATAAATGTGATGTGTTTTTGCTGAAAACTAGAACAAGGCTATTATAACGACATAATGGTTTATTTGATGCATAACTCTACTTTCATTTAGCAAAAAGCTTAGGTTGGGTGTCTATTTTCGATACACCCACATGTGATACTTGTCAGCTCTAGTTCTGTCTGCCTGATCCTCTCTTGCGTCTGAGTGAGATGCTTCATCACATCCATATCTTAATATTCAATGATCTAGTCTTGTCTCCTGGTGTTTGTTTGGTCAATGTAAAACTGCTAAATACTTTTACTCTTGCGTTCTAAACTCTGATGAAATGTTAATGTACCATTGTCTAAGGGTCCATTGTATTCCTGTGAATTTATTTTCTAAGAAAAATTTAAAATTAACATAGCTTTTCAAATAGATCAACTGCAGGACCCACTAAGGCTAAAAAAGTGGCTAATGTAAGTATACAAATAAATTTGGACTTCATATACATGCTTGGGAGTGGTGTTTATTTTCTGAAACAAAATCAAGGCTTTCCTGTGGCTAATATGGGTTCAACTCCTAGAACTAATCAATTTTTAGTTGTCATTTTTAGTTTTTCAAGACTTTTTTTAAAGCATATATTGTTTTCATCCATTTCAAGGTGATTTTTTTTTGACTAAATTTTCCACATTTTCTCTGTTTTCTCAAATTGAATGATATTTGGTGGGAAAATGCTTTGCCATTTTAAAAAATGCAGTCTTTGCTAATGTATTACTCTTTTGAATTGTTCGTAGCTAGATTTGGATCAACCTTTTTTTACATAAATCTATCTACCTCAGCTCTAATTAACATTATCAAGTTTTTTTTTTAATCCAGGATTTTTACTCTTTAATTCTCAAGACCTTACATGATGTTACTGATTCTGATTTTTTTTATTATTATTATTATGACATATTTTCAATATGAAAAAGGATTTTGGCCTTAGTTTTATTTACCTTTTATTACAGCCTTGGACATGTCAAACATTAGCAGCAACATTGGCATTGATTAATTTTTAGTTTTTATGGCACCAGATTTTAATTTTTTACTCCCCATTAACTTCCATTATAACCACCATTTTGATTGCAATGCCATGACGCCAAATAATCATAAATTCTTGATCGTTGGTAGCCATTCCTGTTGGGAAGAGGTACAATTTGGGATTTCTACTGTACATCACTATTTAGAACCATTAACCTTGAGTTGAGAACAACAGCATTGTACAGGGTTTTTTTTTTCACCAAAAAGTGACATGTTAGACCAATGTGCACTTATATAACTTGGGTAAAACAAACAGGAGCTAAAAGACATAGATAGCCAAACATAAAAAAAAATTAAAAGTAGAGTAAAATTAAAACTAAAATGTGTACAGTCCATTGGCTTTGGGTGAACAGCAGAGTTTTATATTGGGAATTAAAAATAGACAAAGATGGTGCTGATATCTGATATCGTTCCAAAATGTGTGAGAAAGCATGCAAACTTCTATCTTTCAACCGAAACCTAGCAGTCTTTGATCAGAAGACTAGTGCTGGGCGATATGACGATACATATCGTGGGGACGATAGAAAAGTGTCTATCGTCCTATTTCTCTTCTATCGTTTCTAACCTAATTTTATCAATTACTAAAGAAAATATTGCATTAAATAGGCTATGACAAATGTATGATAATGTCTTGTGGCTATGCAATGCATACTCTACCCTTTATATAAGTGATAATCAAGAATAAAACTTCTTCGCAAAGAAACTCCGTCTTGTGATTTTGCGACGGGACGCTTTACGTTGTTGCGACATGCTTTACGCTAGTAGTGATGGGAAGTTCGGATCATTTTACGGATTCGGTTCTTTGAGTCTCGGATCTTTTTTCGAGTCATTTCGTTCATTTTACTAAAATATCAATAAATGTTGTGTGTACTTCCACATCTACTTGCGTTTTATACACAAACGCGAATCACACTACAAATAAGACAAAACTATAATCCTAAATTTAAAATGAATATAAATATATTACTAAAGCCTACCTGGGTCTTTTAGTCTGGTTTACCCAAACTCTGATCTGTCTTCTTTAGATTTAAATCTCTTTTGTTCGACACAAAATTACTTCACTCTGACGTTAACGTGTGCAGTCCGTGCACTCAGTCCGGACTGGCTTCTTTAGCACTTTTGTCACGTGACCGCTATAGTGCCGGGATCCGAAAAGATTCGTTCTTTTAGCGAGTCCGGGTCCTTTCGGTCTTTTCTCTTTCCGGCTCATGCTGCATTGGTTAACATTACGGAGCGGCCATGAGCCGGAACCCGAAAAGATTAGGTCTTTTTGCGAGTCTCTCCGAAAGATTAGGTCTTTCAGCAAGTCCGGGTCATTTCGTTCTTTTGTCACGTGACCGCGCCACAAAGTTAGGCAAAGTCAGTATGCAAATATGCACGGGCAAGTGGCGAGAAAAAATATAGCCAGCCTAAAATTAAAGAGTCTTTCAAAAAATGCACACCGTATGAAAAAATGTCCCAGCGCCATAAAGAAATCACATGTGCCATCTTGCATTACTGTTGTGAAGGTATGATCCCCGTGTATGCAGTCGAGAAGGGTAGCTTCCGAGACCTCGTCAAAGTGCTTGACCCGAGGTACGTTATGCCCAGTCGTAAGCACTTCAGTAATGTCGAGTTGCCTCGCTTATATAACGCATGCCGGGCCCAAGTAGAGAAGGATGGTTCTCTGGCAGTGTGGTCCATTATTTTATTTTAAATAGTTTATTTTTATAATACTATTTAAATAACTATGATGTGGTTAAAAAAATGTGAAGGCTACTGTAGCTCTACTTCCACCACATCTGTTGTCATTTGATACGTTTACATTGCTGCACTAAAATGTAGTTTTTCTCATTTGTGACAGTTCAGTTAAATGTCACTTCAAAATAAAGCTGCAAAAAAAGTATGCAATGATATTTTTGTCAAACTTTTCAGAGAATAACTGAAAACGTACTTTCTTGTGGTATATCGTGATATATATCGTTATCGTGATATAAAATAATTCATATCGTGATATATGATTTTTCCATATCGCCCAGCACTACAGAAGACCATGGTGTTTTAGCAGGTTGGTGTAGGATTAAAGGTTCTGATAAATAGGAAAATTCACTTGGTTAAAGAACCTGTATTGTCCTCTTGTCCTTCCCATATATATCTATTACAATAGACAGCCTTGTGTAGCCAAAGGATTTGTAAGCGCTCAAACTCCACCGACTGATAATGATTCGATGGCTTTCACCTGCTTCAATCATGATTCCCGGAGGAAGGAGGTGGAGTCAAGGTTCTCTGAGTATTATATTAAAGAAGGGTAAAACATTTATTCGCAATTTTGAAAGTCTAGCACCATGGGTTTAATGCAAGTTTGCATTGGTGTGATTATTATAGTTATATTTAGCTTTTCTGAATCAAAGCAGTTCAAAAGATCACCATATTATCAAGGCAGATTTGCATTTGGAACTGGACTGTCAAAAACTGCTCGATCTTTTAACCAACCGGGTCCAACGAGGTACCAGCACAGCAGCCCTGTCTTTACCCCACTCTACTTTCCTCATCAGTTTCCAGGAGAAACGCCATTTTCAACTAACTATGGAAGGCCTGCTCAAGATGTTTCAGGAGTTCAGGCAAAAGAAATGATGGGGAGTCCGTTGACCTCACTAAAATGGAAGTTCCCTATTGTCCTAGAAGACCCTCAGCGACCAGAGATCCCATTTGAGATACATTATCCTTTACCTTCTGATAGTGTAGCGGCTCTGTGTGGTGAGAATTCCATTTATGTGGAGGTGAAGGAGGATTTCTTTGGTACTGGAAAACCCCTGATGTCATCTGGGTTTTCACTGGGTGGATGTGCTCCAACTGGAGAAGATCCTTTGGCGAATGTTCTTGCGTTTGAATATGACCTGCATGACTGCGCCAGCACATCAGTGGTGAGCTATTGTTTGAGTTTTTGTTCAAGCCTCAAAGTGTGAAGCTCACTACAAAGTCTACTTTTTAGATGACTGACCGGGAGCTGGTCTACTTATTCAGTCTAATCTACACCCCGCAAGAAGCTACACATAATCGTCCTATTGTAAGGAGTAGGGCTGCAATTGTTGGTATTGAGTGTCACTATCCGAGGTGAGGAATCAAACTTGTCTTGTACACATGGAACTTATTACTCCAGTAAATGGGTGTCTGTTTGTGTACAGGGCATGGAATGTAAGCAGTGGTTCTATGTTGTCCTCTTGGATCCCATATGCCTCCACAAGTATTGCAGAGGATCTCCTGGTTTTCTCTCTGAGGCTCATGACTGGTTTGTATACTCCTACAGTTCACTAGCTTATGAACTTCCATTGAAGCTCTTTCTCGACAGATGACTGGAGATTTGAAAGGACCTCCAACCAATACTTCCTGGGGGACTTCATGAATTTTGAGGCTGCAGTGGTTACTTACCACCACATTCCTCTTCGGATATTTATTGATCAATGTGTGGCTACTTCAGTCCCTGGTTTCCACGCCGTGCCCGGATATTCCTTTATTGAGAATAAAGGGTATGAAATCCTTCAAGTAAATCTGTATTGTGGTTCACAAATGTTAAATAAATGAGTTTCCCACTCTGCAGCTGCTTAGTTGATGCCAGGCTTACAGGCTCTGGTTCTATGTTCATGCCACGCACCGAAATGGACAAGCTACAGTTTCGGTTGGAGTCATTCAGATTCCAGGAAGATACCAGTGAAACTGTATGTGTGCAGTCTTTTTTTTTTATTATTTATTTATTTATTTATTTTTTTAAGAGGTTCAGGACTCATAAGTTCATGACTCTTTTGCAGGTCTACATCACTTGTGTGCTGAAGGTGGCAGCAGTGTACAGCTCAACAAGTGTTGAGAATAAAGCTTGCTCCTTTACTGACAACAGGTATGTAAACCTTTTTAGTTCTGGTAGCAAAAAAAAACCAGAGTGAATATTGAACATGTTTTGCAGGTGGGTGTCCGCTGATGAGGATGATCGCGTGTGTGGTTGCTGTGAGTCTACCTGTGTAGCTACCCGTGCAAGTGATCCGTTTTCGAAAGGTTTGTGCTTGTTCAGATACAATGTGCATATTATAGTTTACTAAATTTGACTTTCTTCCTTTTCCAGCTCAACGTTGGGATACTGCAACTATTGGACCAATCAGTGTGAAGAACTTTGCTCAAATGTAACATCAGAAAATAAACTATCCCATTTTAAATTTCTGTATTTTAATTTGATGTCTTATAGTTTGCATCTGATTGTCAGATATTTTGTCGTCAGTTTGGTGTCTTTGTTTCCTCTGCACCATTTTATCAGCCACTACAGCAGAGTCCAATCTCCTTGTTTTCTCACCACCCCTTTCCTCAAGCTGTCCAATGGTTCACTCCTGACTCTCCATGATTGCTTCTTGCCATCTTGGATACTTCTATACTCCTTGTGTTTCCACTGGGTTCAGTTGCTCCTGTGTCTCACCTCGACTCCTGCTGTCCCCGTCGACTTTGTGGGTTCTGCTGTTTCTTGGCTCAGCTCAGCTTATCATCCTGGTGTGATCTCCAAAGAGACTGCAATACAATGCTGAATTCTGTTCCCTTTAAGGGACATACTTATATACACCTCCATTACATGCATGTATTTAAACTTGTCAATAGTTTTCCTATGCTCATTCTCCATCCTTCCAGCCACTGTATTTTTATACTTTTACATTTTTGAGACAACTTCTTTTACTGTAGCTAATGTGGTGGAAGTCTGAACACTGACTCTATACTTAGAAGTCTCTGCCTGCACCGGTGCTTGTGCACGGCGGCTATTTTGAATTACGTAGGAAAGAAGTGACTCACCTATTATTTAATTTTTATTTCAAATATTAGGTTTCAAAAAGGTTTTGTTTTTTTTAAAGAATATTACAAGAGTTATGACTAATAATTTGCGAGGGAATTTGAAGGACAATGATCATCTTTCAGTTTTATTTCACAGACCCCAGGGTTCTAGTGGTAAAATAATGGACATGCCTTAGAAGAACAATACCCTGTGATATGGCTTCTGTTTAGTATTGACACATTGCCAAAAATGTGCTTGCAACAGTGAATAAGGTTTAGGAGGGGTTTACCTTTTTTAAATAAAATATTCACATTGATTTGACTTCAATGGGGGGGGGGGTCATTTTTGATATAAAACTTACAAACTTTGCACGAAAAAAATGTAACATTCGTAACTCCATTTTCTTTGTACACTTCAAGTTTGTTGTGGAATTTGTTGTAATTTTTTGGAGCAAATTGTAAAATAATAAAAAATGCTTATCGCCATACTTCTAAGGGGTAAGTTAACTTTGTAGGGCAAGTATGTCAAGCATTTCTGTTTGCTTTGGAATATTATTAAAAATATCTTGAAGTTTGCACATGCAGGTTATGTTTTAATTGATTGCTTTAGTTCATTATTTTGTCGTTTTGTAGTTAAAATGATTTCACTGACTGTAATCTGGTTAAACTATATTGTGAAAGGGAATTGTACCATTCCTCAAATGTTGTTGTGTAATCTATCTAATGTTGGCTCTAAGCTACGTAATCTCTTGCTTGATAAAGTAATAAAAAAGGTCTTTGCTGTCTAGCCACCAGTTCCAAAACAAGCAACATACGTTCTCGCACAGCAAGATCTTCTAGCCGAGCTGCTGAAAGCCTAACCAAAAAGTAATATTCTTGGCTACCCCAGCCATCTCCAAAACTTTTTGTTTGCCTAAACTATCAACTATGGCTTGTTCCAAACAACTTGGAGAACTAACCTCAGATCTTTTGTGGAAGTAGCTTTCACACATCCTTCTTTCTGTATCTTCACTTAATCTCAGACGCTGTGTTCAACTTCCAACGTTTCAATTCCAATCTGAAAACTGCATACACAGCCACAAGATGTGGAGGCAGGCTAGAAAAAAGTGTCAATTGTGTCCATCAGTGGAACTAGTTCTGTCTGAATAGGACTTATCTCAACCTTGCCTAGTTTTAAACCTACTACACAGCTGTTTCTGTTTCAGCTCATGACTCGGTTACAACCTCATGAAAAATCCACCAAAACCTCCCAAATCCCTGACTTTGTGCAAGTATACCAATAAGAGTTGATGAAAAAAAGTAGAAACACAACAATTTTTTTTTTTAGAATAAAAGTGTTCCACTCAAAAACGTTCCGCAATCTCAGACTTCCGCATTCGGACGGGATTAGATTTCTCAGACGAGTGCCGAGTTTGCAAAAAAAGTGGTAGGTATTTTGCTCTGGAGGTTGTGAGAAAACAAAAATCCAGAAATTGCAGATTCGTATGGGATTGAATACCCAAAATACATATGAGAAATAGAAACTTATCTCATCCTCACCTTGGTAGCAGCCTTTGACTGTTCCTTACTTAGCTTTAAACCTACACAGCTGTTTCTGTTTCAGCTTATCACTCAGTTACAACCTTTTTGTAATGATGATCATTAGCACCTGTTTGGTATAACTGTATTATTTATAACAAAAATCCCTGACTTTGTGGAAGTGTACCAATTAGAATTGATGAAAAAGGTAGAAACACATTTTTTTTTTTTTTAGAAAAAAAAACAGCGTTCCACACAAAAAAACATTCCGCAATCTCAGACATCCGCATTCGGACGGGATTATATTTCTCAGACGAGTGCAGAGTTTAAAGAAAAAGTAGTAGGCATTTTGCTCTGGAGGTTGTGAGAAAAAAAAATACAGAAATTACAGATTTGGACTGGGTTAAAAACTCAAAATACATATGAAAACCTCGCCTTGGTACTTGGACTGTTCTTTACGAGGTCTTAAACCTCCTACACAGCTGCTTCTGTTTCAGTTCATGAATCGTTTAAAACATAGAATTTTTTTACGCTTATATTCCTGAAAACATTTTTACACACACGCCTTAAATTTTTTTTCCCAGTACAGTTTATTTCAGACTCTAAGACCAATGTTACATGAAAAGGGACAACCCAAAAGTGGGCGGAGAGCCGCATAAACGCGGCAGGAGCAGCGTCCAATCGCTTGCAGCATCCTGCTGAATAATACAAAATAGGCGTGATGAGAACGAGAAAACGCCATCCGCTGAAGGGAAGGCAGCGAGGTGGGGGAAAGCGCGTCAAGCTGCAGACGGTTCGGTGTGTACCGTTAGTACATTTCATTTAGCGTTTCTGGGAAGTTCACCGTTTAACCCCACATAGAACGAGATTCGAAGGGAGTGGAGCTCGCGCAGCAACAGATCTGATCCCGCACCCCGTTCTCTTCAGTCGGCTGATAAGGAGACCCAGATGGTGAGTTTCGACAGCAGCAGCAGCAGCCACTGAACCCAACGACCCCCCTCTTGTCTATTGTGGAGAGGTGCTCTACGTTATATTAGCTGGGGGCTATCAAAGCTGAGCTCCAACTATTGCACGGAGCGCATTGTAGATGTAAATAAGCAATAGATTGCGAACGTGCGGTTACATGATGCACGCGATAAGGAGAAACACGCCATGTTTTGACTTGAAGCTGCTGGTTGCCTGAAGAAGCGTGCTTTGAAAGACACTTTTACAAAAAAAAAACTATTCGTTACGAGAAAGATTCAAAGTATAATATTGCCAAGTTCCGTTTCTGGAGATGCTAAATGCTTGTCTCGCGTGTTATCACTATTTTCCTCAATTAGTTAATTTGAATATTAACCCTTCAAACCAATGACATTTGAACGGTGAAATGTTTACATTCTTTGCTAGCTTAAGTAGCCTATAAACTGTGGTCTATTTTCAGACAGAGTGTATTTTCCATTGTATAATGTAAAACAGCAAGCTTGAGGGCTAAGCACAGGTTTATGTGGAAATTTATGTAAATATCCTACTCTGTCTTGTCATGGCAACAAGTTTGTCTTACCTTTACCAAGGTTCACTGCTGCAACACATGTGTGCACTACTGTGCAAAAAGCAGGTGTGAAAAATGCTGTAAACAAAGAATTCTTTCAGAAATGTAAATACTGAGTGGTCCTTTTCCTTCAGTCAGTATTTGCCTTCAAACCAGCACCAATTCTTATAGGAACACCTGGGAATTTGTAGGACCAAAGAGTATACCAAGGTGATGAACAAGAAACAAAGTAGTTATACTGTATCAACCATAGACTGCAAAGAAATATGCACAACGTGACACCGCCTACCGCCATTGGGCCAATATGAGGTCACCGCAAAGTTCCCCTGGACGCTGCAATTGACATGTACACATGTGACATCCTGAAAAGGATGGAACCATCATGGTTTCAGAGCTGTATCTTGGCCCCTCTCACACGCAGCCTGTTTTATACAAATTGAGTATTTGAGAACGACTTAACTTGAATGTTGGCAGCGTAATGATCATATTTAGCATAATCATATCTCTGAGTCACATGACCCTGCCTAGTTTGTTTAGGGGAAAATTGAGCATTCGTGAACCACACTATTATAAACTTTAAAAAATAGAGTTTGTTCACTGTATAACTTTTGAAAAAAACTATTGTTTTGCTTCTGTTGTGTCTGGCCTGTGCTGTTGAAGCACAAACAAATGGACCACCTTGCGTGTCGACTTTGTACAGGTGTACCTATAATAATCCATGCTGATTTGAAGGCAGAATGTTGCAACATCAAATATTGATTTACTGTAGATGTTCCTTCAAATTACATTACGTACATTTAAAAAATTAGCCATGGTTATTTAGATTTTTAAAAACATTCTTTAACATCTAGCTAATACTTTCATACAGTTCTGTATTTGTAAACAGTTGGCTTCGACAAAACAAATATCCAACAGCACCAGTAAGTAATGCTTGAAGAGTTGCTGTCTTTGTTAATGCCTCGAAAGCTAGATTTGTTGTCAGACTATGACTGCATTTTTTTTTTTTTGCTAGTCTATGCTTTCTTATCCGATCAACGATGATGAGATCACAAATGATGCTTTTTCTCTGCATTGTACAGTAAGGTTCGGTTCACTTTAAAAGTTTTTTTGGTCTTTTTTTTTTGTATCTGTTTTGTCGATGTTGTGTTGTGTATATGAGCCGATTTCAGCGGAACTGGTAACAATTGTTTGACTGCACAGAGTAAGCGTGATGCATACAACTACTGCAGATCACTTATTGGGGAAGTAAAAGCAAGTGAACCACTAAGAACCGAGGAGTTCATGCCATTCCGAAATGACTTTATGCCATAAAACCATATTTCCGTTAAACACACAATGGGTTAGACTACAGCAAGAAACAGTGAAATACGTCTGAAAAAAATTTGTGTATTTGAACCAATTAAAGGGATCACTGAAGCTTAAATGGGCAAATCTTTTAAGACTGCACAGGGAACACAACTTAAAGGATGATTTTACAGCATTATACTAGATCTTACAAAAGCAAACACTGTGTGTCATTTTGTCCCCTGCTTATCTCACTGCTCCTTCAAAAATGTAAATGAAAAAGCACCCTTGCTGCATTTCAGTCCACCACATGTATTTATGATGACCGCCAGGTAATGAAAGATGATGGATTAATAGTTCTTTTGTTTTACTCTGTGACAATGGTGCTAATTTGCTGTGGTTGTGTAGGATCACCATCTGGCAGGGGATTGTCTGATCAAACATCATCCTCATTCCTGGTTAAATTGGATCCGTTGGGCATTCATCACCACAAAGAAAACGCCCGTTTAGCAAATGATGTGGTAGGAAGATCGTAAAGGCTTGAGCAAATAGACAACATCGTTTTGGCTTCTTTCAGAGTGCAGTTTTTCTAGACACTTGTGACGCTTTTAATAGATGCCCTTTTTAATCACAGATGTCAATGTCTGTCGAATGCAAAAATTAAGAGAACACAGTAGATGCCTTCTCGGTTTTCAGCTAATGTTGTTGACATTAGCAGGGACTAATAGCTGTGACATAACAGCCTCTGGCTTCAACTGTCCAGTTTTCAAAAATGACTGGTGAGACGTGTTATAACAGGTGTTTCAAAAGTTTGTTGTAACTTTCTGAAAGGTGATCTGTGAGGGTCCAGTAACAAAAAAAGTAAAAATTTATGTAAGAAATCCAGTAAAATATGTGACCATTGATGTTCTTGCCTTCTGTATTTATCTTATGAAAATGCTTGTCTTGTCTTGTGGCTGTGTGGATTTCTTATTTAAACGCTGTGTATATGAATGGTTAAAAAAAATCTGATATTTCAGTCTCCATAAAAAGCGTAAAACCACTATTTAAAACATTTGATATGACTTGAGTATAAATTGTTGAAATTATGCCGACAAAGTCCCTACAAACTCTGAAATCGCTTCTGCTTTTCTCTGGGCCTGGTGCTTTTAGAACAGCTTAGCATAAATCATTCAATCTAATCAAACCAGACTGAATGCTTTCCAAAATTGTTCTGTTTATAACTCTTTATTTACTCTACATATCTAATACTCTGTTACTTTTTAATAGTGTTTTGTTCTTAGCAAGTATGGCTAGGAAGTTTAAATTTGTAGACGTTTGTGTACGAGTATTTATAAGACATTTATTTTGTAGACTGTCTTGAACTATCGATTACCATCAGTTCCGATTGACTGTTTATTTTTTTGTATTTTTTATTTTTGTCAATTCCCTAGAAAAAGGATTACTTATTTAAAACTGCTTCTGGATTGACCCACGTTCTTTTCTGGTTAAAAGTCTACTTTACAGTCTGATTAATCCTAATTCTAGTGTCTCCATATTGTGTCAAAAATATTGTTACACCTCTACACTGAACATGGCCACATCAAAACTAAGTATAGTTTTACAGAGTACAGCCAACTTGAGCGATTTCAAGCCGTTTCATTTTAAAGCTTTTCTGTTTGTTTTACAGTTTCAGAGCAAACATTAGTCTCCTGTGTGAAAAAAAGGAGTCTGTAACATGTCCCGTTAAAAGGCATAAGAGAACATGTGTATACCCTTGAAATGATCTGTCTCTCGGCAGGTCTGTCTGGTGCGTTTCACGATTTTTGCCTTCATTTTCATGACGAGATAACTGGTGGTTACTTAATGCTGTGTTTTGTGAAGTAAAACAGTTTCTAGATCAGATTTCAAACTGTGTCTAAACATGTTTGAAAGGGTTCAAAAAGGGATGTGTCCTGACTCTGCAGATTTACATTGTTTTTGTTCAGTTTCTCTACAAATACAAAGCATTTTATGATTCTCTACCAAAACTGAACCCATTAAAAAGATGCGTTAGATGTATGTTTGTAATAACTGTGGGGCCTTATCATCTGAGATGGTTTGCATCAACGCCTCAACACGTTTAGTTTCATATCCATGCTTCAACTTCTGCATCTGAGCCTTAACACATTAGCAAAGATTTTTGGTTTTCTTAGATGTGTTCGTCATGCAGATTTTTTGCAGTTCAAGCAACCTTGTGCTCTTTTGCATATTCCATTCTCTGAGGTAGGCTGCAACATCAGTTTTGGGTTATACAAGCAATATAATAGGGCATGCACATAGCAATTATAAAAATTTGAGTAGGGCAAACTACTTCATGTAAAATGAAGCACACTCCTCTACAAAGACATTGTAGATAAAGAACAAGCCGGGATTGGATTGTGGTAAGTAGAATGTAGCAGGTTTCATACAGCAAGAGTGCTGCACAATCCACAGCAAGCAGGTAGACAAGAAAAAAAGAGCAAGTCCTTCAACTAGGTTCAACCACTCTTATTGGACCATTTAAATATCCATGACTTGATTTTGTGGAAAAATATGAGGGTATTGAAATATTAAAAAAAAAATAATTGAATAAGTGGAATTTATTCAGTTTTGAAAATCCTCTACACCAGAACGTATTAATAATTTTTAATTAGTTTTCGCATTATTTAGAATGGGTTCAGTGAGGTGAATATTTCTGAGGGATTGTATAAAATTGTGGTTTAGAAATGGAGAGATTTTTGAAATCTCTTGAAATATAGTGTTTGACATGTAACAAAATTGCTTAATGGAGTTTAAAATTTGCTTGAATCATGTGTCGATAATAGAAAAACAACCAACACAGCATTTCAAGAACTTTAGTTCTGTGGGTAGAGGTCTGCTTCTTACCAATCTTTTTTTATCTCTCTGTTCATCTGATTTTCGCTTTTGTGAAAGTATTCTGATTTTTGAGCACTGAAACTTTAAAGCTGTAGCTTTATTGTTCCATCAGCTCTGTCAAAAGATCCAGTACTTTATAGTTTCTTAGTTCATGACCCCTTTAAAAACATAAGAACAACTCAATGTTCTATAGTAAAAGATGCCAGATGAAAATTTGGTTGCTTGTTCCAGGGCTGAAGCACCTAATAAGAGACTGTATGTGATTTTTAAGCTTTAAGGATGATTTTTTTTTCCAAGTTACAAAGTGATCAGTCATAACTTGCTTTGCAAAAAATAGGCCCTGCAGTAGCTTTGAAATACATTTATTTCATGGAGCCCAGCCAAACTCCCTATGGGTTTTTTGCTTGATTGCCTTACCTGTGTTGCCTCGAATTCCGTTCTTAGTCTTTTCCATTAATCATTCTTAAAAATCTTAAAAGTTCATAATTTGAGAGAACAATGTTGCATAAGGAATGCTGGTCAAACTGTTCAGTCCATGTCTTTGTACCCTGTGTTGGTATATGTACTGAAGGATCCATTCACACCTCCAGTGATATCTCGACTTCTAACGATTAGCTGTCTAAAATTATGGCAAATATATATATTTATTTAATGTCCTATAATAAGCATGCAGCATTATAATATACATTACTAGATAAACAGTGTTTGTGTGGGTTGATGGTGACCACAGGATGCTTGTATCCTGGACTCTTGCTTATTCCCAAGGCATTGTGGACCCTAGGGGAGCAGCTGATGGGATTTTTGTCCAGCTAATGAGATTAGAAGACTGTTTGCAATCTAATGCCAGAGAGGAAGAGTAATGGAGAGAGAATGTAGTCAGTGGCTGTGGGAGAGGGTTAAATACTGACCTTTGGTTGAGGCAGGGCATCACAAATCTTACTAAGGGGAGGAAGGATTGGAACATACACTGCTTTCAGTCCATCTGATTGGCTGTCATTTAAATTTTGGAATGTGTTGCCTTGTTCTGGCTTGTACTCTGGAATTTCTGAATCTTTCCATTTGCAAGGAACTCAACAACAAATCTGTGTTGCAGATAAGGTCCGACACATTCACGTTAAGCTCTTATTTATGCAGAGTGTTTTAATAAACGGTCATTTATCAACAATATCTGTGGTTATGCTAATGAAAATTACTTTACGCAAGCAATGCACAGCATGCTTCTTCCGAAATAAATAGTCTTTTGCCATCAAGTAAACATAAATAATGACCTGGAAAAAAAACTTTGAGCCAAAACCTGCATTAAAATGCTGCAAAAACATGCAAAAGCCAACGTATTGCTACTGCTATTAGCAAAATTCTTAACCAAATCCTCCAACCATCCAAACTGGCCTTGATTTAAGAAATGTGAGCTATAATTGTTTAATTTGAAATAGAAAATTCTCAAAATGTCATTGATTCTAAAGAAGTTGGAGATGTGAACTGAAATGTGGGAATCTTCAGGGTTTTTTTTTATCTAACTGCTTGTATTTAACATGAAGGTTTTTAGTGTTTAGGGCAGTGATTGGTTATTTGGAATAGTCTCTGGTGGGTTGATTGGATACTGTCATCATAAAGTGCACCAGAGCAGAGCACAGGAAGAAGATGTGTCAACACTCCTTCCTGCCACAGAGCAGACAGTTAGGCAGCAGTGCTATCTATGTGTGTGTTTGTGTGGTGAAACCATGAGTCTTTCTCCCTCTTATGTACAAATAAGGGAAAAGGAACAGATGGCACTTGCTGAGAAAGTGCCCAGCTCCATTGCTTTTTGTACATTTATTTATAAACTCGCACATATCAAGTGTAGCTAATCTAGGGCTACAGCATAGTCGTGTTTCATTTTAACCTTTTAGGAATAACCTTTTTACGCTTTTGGTACCAGATACACATGTTCGACATCTGTCCATGATGACTTAATCTAAGTGTAAGCAATTACAGTTTGCATTTCTGTTAAACGTTTAGCTAGAATATGCAAACCCCTTTGTACTTCCTCTGAAACAGGAAGTTGGTTAAGGGTTGTCTCTCACTGAGGTTGTGTGAGACTTTCTGATGTTTGACTTCATAGTATTGTCTAATATATTGTAAATGGACCACACCATTGTTAATTTATCACGTCTCACACTGCTTATACTAAACATTGGTTTATCTGTTAATCTGGTATTCATTAACAGATGTTTCATACTGCACATTGCTAAACCCCGGGTTAACATTCTATTTGGCATGTTTGCGGAGTCACTGTACCCGATTGAACATCCAGCAGGCAGCACACCATGTCCCATGAGATGCACTAATGCAAAAAAAGGAAAAAGTAGCGAACAACCAAAGAATATAAACATTGATGTGTATTTCTTAAAAATTTAGAGAGACTAGTGTTTAGCTGTACTGTAGCGTTTACACTACTAGTGGTAATTGTTTACAGTAATATCCTCATTTCGGAAATTATGGGTCGCCCCCAGAAGTCATTACTGGTGGTGGCTCGCTGCTATATTCCTACTTGTGACTGCCTAATCCTCACTGATTTTTGATTGGCTGTCTGTTGCTAAGCATTTAACAACAAACACCACTACATTTCACACTGAACAAACTAAGCACCGCACAATGGGGTTAACTCTTTTCAGAACCCTGGGTAAACGCGGTGCTATTACCACTTTCAAAGTACAGGTATGAAACCTTACAAGGGACCATATCATGTGAAATCACTTTTTTTTTTCGAGTTTTTAATGATGTTTAAGGTTGTTCGCTCTCCAGAGACATGCATAAAGTTGTATTTTCAGTCTTTTGTGCATGTTTTGTAATCTTGAGTTCTTCCCCTTACAACACCCAATCAGATTAAATTACTCTGAAGTGTTAACAGCAATGGCAGGTGTGTGTTTTGTTGTCCAAAATGTATACAAGTTAAATTTGTTGCGTTAATATGGCTTTAAAAGAGATCTGAGTTCTGACCGCCGAAGTGGCCGTAGTGGGTGGAACAGGGGTAAATGGTGTGTTTGCAGTAGTTTGGAAATATAAGTTAATTCAAATATCATAATGTTTCTGATAAATATTACATTTTGCAAGTAATAAAAGAGGCAGTGCTAGACTAAAGGATTCCAACTTTCATTGTAAATACATTGAAAAGGCATAATATGGCACTTTCTAACCCTCCACATCTACTTGTGTATTTATAAAAGTAAACAACTATTTTTCTATTTCTGAAAGCATTCTTTGTTTACAGCATTTCCTACCAGCCTAAATCTCTTGCACAGTACTGTATCTCTTGCAAAGTACTGTAAAGAAACATAATTGCACTTTGACACTGTGCATGTGTAAATTGTGTTTAATTCCTGCGTCTCTAATGTGTTACATGTTGTTATTTCAGTGTCTATTTCAACTGAAAAGCACTCAAATGTTGGTGTTGAGTGAATCTCTCAAATATCTGTTTCTCGTTAGTAAACAAGTTAATTGTTTTCAATACTCCACAGAAGTATTCAAATGTTCTTGTTTTATATGGAATAATCAAAAATAACAATAGTAGTGTTTGTAGAATTGAGTCCCCATGGAGGTATTCTGAACTTTGAGGTGTCTCAATCCTGATTATTGTTAACAGTTATCCTAAAATCTTACATAAACACATGATTAAAGCTGGCAGTTGTTTTAGATTTTCAGATTATTTGTTCTAGAGTTCAGTTGGCTGTGGAATATGGCGTCTGTATTATGTAATGTCCGATTCTAGCTTAAGACTGAGTTAGAAATGAGCACTGAGCTTAGAGTCCATTGATCCCCATTCGTGGGTTGTGTAGCTAGTGGCTGCTCAAACAAAAGGTGCTTGTAAATGCAAAGAGACCACAGAAAGCTGTTTGATAAGAATGGTTTTAGAGTTATATCTGGTTTGAGGAAAATGAATACGGATGGATGAGGCCAGACCCTACCCTCCTTGCAATGCTGTTGCCATGGGTAACTTGTCTTCAAACCACTGACTTCCATTTCTTTTTTTCAATTTGTTTCCAGGACAACAGGAACACGTCTGATGACAAGCCCGTTCAGCGTTCAAAGGTGTGCTTTTTCTTAAATGTTTATCATTAGCTTACTTTATATGCTCAGAGTTTGTTTACTCTTCAGGTTTAAGATGTATGTGAACGTCAGACACATATTTACAGATCAAGAGGGCACAAAGTTAAACACAAGTGTGCAAAACCCATTACTACTGTACTATATAGTATGTATTTAGCAATTTGTTAATTATTCCTTTGTAATAAACCTAACTGAAGGCTTGTTTGTGGTATGCCTCTAGTCTTTTAGTTTCAAGACCCAAAAGGAGACGTGTGCATCATGTGAAAAGACTGTGTATCCCATGGAGAGACTGATGGCCAACAACCTCATCTTCCACACAACTTGCTTCTGCTGCAAGCACTGCAACACCAAACTCAGGTATTCTCTTAACGCTGTGCTTACGTAGAACCATGCCAATAAAACGGTGGGCTAGGTAAATCGGAATCAGAGGCACTGCGCATTCAGTTTCTAACCAACATTGAAATAAAAAAAAACAACAAAACCATCTAATTATTGTGGAAATATTGATTTAATCATTTGCTTTTTATTTTTAATCAAAACTTTTGAACACCATCGCCAGACTAAACATAATATTTATTGGCAGAAATTATGTCACCGACTAATTTGCATAAAGACAGCATGCAGTTAGTTCCACCAAATACTTTTTTTGCAAGTATTTCTTTTCATAATTAAATAAACACATATTATTATCAGATTGTGACTTCAATTTAATTTCTGTAAAAGTCCTCATGTCCTCAGATCATCCTTTCCAATTTGCTTTAATTAATTACCATCAGCGTAGTGAGTGAGAGGGTCTTCTGGGATCTACACGGCTTTCGCAGCATTTACTCTAGTTATGAAGCATGTAGACCAGGGGTGCTCACACTTTTTCAGCTTGCGAGCTACTTTTAAATGACCAAGTCAAAGTGATCTACCCGCTACTAAAATGTAAAACATCAAACAATTATTTTCAACTTTGAGAATTGACAAAACACACATAATAATTAACTATTTACATCTTTTGTAATAACCTGAGTTTAATTTGATGACTTGCACTGAATTGAATCAGCCAGGGACAGCCAGCCTCAAGCACACTTCCAAATGTTTGTCATTGTGGAACGCTATTTGGATGATTTTCATGTAGGTCTTAATGATTTACTTGGTCCAGCTCCTTCACTCATTTTGGTGACGATAAACTTAAGCATGGGCTAAAAATCGGACGTAATACGCTGATTAGCTTAGCACTTAGCATCGTTGTTTACGCATGAGCGGTGACGTAATGGTCAAAATTCTGTTGTCATCTGACTGGTTGCCCTGTACGTCGATCACGTGACTGGATGGATGATCGGCTGATATTGTTTCAATTTCACGCCGATCGTGATCGACGTAATGAGCACCCCTGATGTAGACCTACTTTATGCAGCGTTAAATATTAGCTGAGGTATTTATATTAAACTTTTTTTTTTCTGGGTGGGGGGGCTACAGTCTTGAAGGGGTAGGGCACCCCTCCTATTGAATGGTAGGGGAAACACTGAAATACTTTTTTTTTTTTTTCAAATTGTTTGACTCCCGCCATTTAGAAAAGCATATAAAAAGGAAATCACATTAGATAATACTTAAATCTACTAAAATATTAGTTTAATTATTATCAAAAAAAGTCAAGTAGAACAATGCTACGCAAACAAATAATGAAGATTATTCAATTGAGTGCGTAACCATGTAGATACACACTCTAGTTTGATTTGATTATGGAAATATGTGTTCTTTGTCAACGTGTGCCAATTGTTAAATTTCTATTTGAATAACAAATGTCTGTATCCACATTCTTTCCTCATTCAGTTGAATAATAACTAAAATCGCTTCGATCTGCTCCATCGTCAGTCAGTGTAATTCCTTGTCAACGGGTAAATTGTGGTGTGGTTTTGTCTATAATTGGGGGTCGTACAACACCAGAAAATACTTTTAAATTTGCTTCATAAAAATCCTTTTAAATGCTAAACAAGCAAAATACTGTTCTCGAGGTACCTTTGGTATTTATTACTAATGCAATGTTCTGTGTTTTCTGCAGTCTGGGCTCTTATGCAGCACTGCAGGGCGAGTTCTACTGCAAACCTCACTTCCAACAGCTCTTTAAAAGCAAAGGCAACTATGACGAGGGTTTCGGACGCAAGCAGCACAAAGAGCTCTGGGCCAGCAAGGACGCAGAAAGCATCACCAAGACTGCATAATTAATTTCCGCTCCCATGGTTCCAACAACCCTTTATGTGCTCACAAGAAAACAACAAATGACTGATCTGCAGTCATAAAGTTCAACTAATATGTTCCTTTTTTTTTATCCATCTCAGCTCACTTTTAATTTCTTGTCTTTTTAGCTAGTAATTTAGACCTGACCATTTGAGAGCAAAATCTTTGGGTTTGTTTCAAAAACACCTCTACAAGGATTTGAATTGTATGCTCTGGTAATAAATCCAGGTTGTAGCATCAAACCTTTTTCAAAGTCATTGTGTTTGTCCATTATTTTCATGTATAGATACACAGCTTTATTTCAGAATTGCCTTTGACAATGGGCAAACCGTAAAATGTTTTAATGCTTAGTTTGCGCAGGGTATGATTTCTGTGAATCTACAGGGTACACTGAGTTTACATCCCTTCTTTTTACACGCTTTTTAATCATCTTTTGACTTTTTAGAAATTGTGGCATATTACTGATGCTGTCAGATAGGCTTCTGTTCATTTGTCAAATAGTGTTTTTTCCTTTTATTATTATCAATAGTATTTTTTAAATTGACTCAAACATTGAATTTATTTTCCAAGCATAGTGTTGTCTTCATTTCTTGTAGAAATGTCAATATTCAATAATTGGTTTATCTCTGGATTAACATTCACTCCTAGATTGGTCTATTTCAGAATCTTACGAGGAAAACTAAAGTTCTATGCTGGGAAACGTTGTTTCATCATTAATTTCTGGTGGCCTCTAGTGTTTTGTAGTGATTCCATGTTTTTTCTCTGTTGAACATGTGCTATGTTGCTTGTCTTGATGCCATCTAGTGGCAAATGTGCTCTTTTAAGCAGAAATGCCTTGTCTTTTAGTATTGCTCACCATTTTTTTTTTTATATATCATTTTATATATTTTTATCTGAATCTCAGTGATTAGTCGCCAAGGCGTTTTCCATGTGTACCATTGAACTGAACGAATGTACCATGACTCGCTGTACTGTACAGATGTCTTGCTGCATTGGACCAAACTTGTAAGAAATGAACATAATCGCAGGGAGCCATGTCTCAGAGTTATGAGATTATACTTTGCACCATTGCCTTTCCCCCTTCCACAACCACTTCCTGTGCAAACTTTTAGATGTTTCCTGTGAGATTCTTGGTTTTGTCACTTCTCAGGAACATGGATGGGGCACAAGGATCAGAGGTTAATTTCTGACATCAAATTAAGTAATTGTAAACTTTTGGCAGGAAATGGGGGCTGTGTATGGAAATAAACACTTAAACAGACTTGCATTTTGCAAAATGTCACTGTGGCCATAAGCTGTGAGTTTTCCAGTGGTTCATGTGTTTTCATGAAATCCCAATGCTTCTGTTCTTTGTTTATTGTTATGTGCTAAAGCAAACTAATTTTGTGTGTGACGTTAAGTGCTATAAGTTTTTGATTGTGGTTTGTGTTTCGGTCCCGTTTTAGAGGCTTTGTTGTGATTTGTCTCATCTGCCTTTCAGTGCAATGGCCTTTTATTGGTATGTTTGAGCCAGTTTTCCTTTTAGATTAGCCAAGCCATTGAATACCAGCCACTTATTTTCAATAACCACATCCCTTCTTATGTGTATATAGAAATATTACCGTGATGCTGAAATGCATTGGTAGATTTTGCTGAGTCTTTCAAAGCAATGGGCATAATGCTATTTTAATATTAAGCCTTATATTTTTAACCTCCTATTTAGGATTTTTGAGCTTTTTCCAAAACAAATTCTCCAGATTATTCCAGTCTTTTCTTTCTGTTGAGCTGTAAATCTTTTTTGGTACAAACTAATCATTGTGTTTGACAATTGTTTGCATGCAGTGCACCGTGGTGAAACAACACAATATCATAGAAACACTTCCATAAACCTCAAAACAAAAAGGAAAAAGTTAAATCTTTTTTTTCCTTTTTTTGTTCTTTAAGTGTTTGCTAATGTGTGGTTCCACAAAAATTTTTTAAGACACCATTTAAAATCTGCATGCTGTGAGAGGGGAGATAAATGTACACATGTATAGGTCTATATGTAAAGCTTGAACAGTGGAACAAGGTGGCCTTAAAACAGAAGTAGGTCTTTATCCCTTGTCTCCTAATTTATATATTTGTGTTTCAATCAAGTATGTGTTTCTCTGTCTGCCCTCAACTTGCACCGCATAACAATTTATAATAAAAAACATTCCTTCACTTGCTGCTGTGAATCTTTGGCTTCATTTTTTTTTTGTTTTGCAATTTAAGGCAGAAAAATAAATGTTGGACATGTTGGATCTTGTGAAACCTATTTGTTTATTGTGAATTTTAATGACATTGAAAGGAATAGTATTATTGGTAAAATGCTGATATTGAAAAAGGTTAGTTTCAGCAGTGACTGCATTAAAACATAATGATCACGCAGAAAATAACAGAATAATGCTTTGGAAACAATATTGTTTTCATATACTGTGCTGAACAGAAGTCACATCTCAGGACCGTTTTTACCACTTTTTTCATGTAGGTCCACTCTGTGACTACTCATCTACAGTATTGTCCTGATATTTTTGGTTTAGTCCATGATGGAGATTTTGGAATCCAATTATGTTGAGAGCTGCCTTTTGAAAAGGGTGTGATGATACGCCCTTTAATAGAGGATATTCTGTTACTTTTAAAGCGACCTGAAAAAAGAAATCTTGCTGTTATTGTTCACATATTAGATAATATTTTAAAGAAGCACAACTGAACAGCCTAGTCACAAATTCAGTGTTCATTGAGAAAACTTTTGTGGTAGATGCAAGGCACATCAAGCTATCGGAGGATCCCATTTTCCAGCAGTACAACCACCACAGAACTGGCAGAGACTAGTGAAACCCAGGTAGTTCCATCTATTTTCAGTCCAGGGTCTGCTTTGGGCTAAAATATTTGGCTATAGCAGAAGACGGTTTGTTGGTCAAAGGGCTGGAGAGCATTACAATAGTAAGTGTCTGCAGGCAACAGTGAAGCATAGTGGAGGTTGGAGATTTGGTCAGGATTAAGCTGGTTCTCAATGCTGAGAAATACAGGCAGATACTTATCAATCATGGAATACTATAAAGTAGGCCTATGATTTGCCCCAAAGTATGAAAATGACCCTCCATCAGCTAATGATAAATATCTTCAGCATAAAAAAGTATTGAAAGTGATGGCACGGTCGCCAAGGAGCCCTGATCTAAACACCAAATGTTTCTTGGATTACGTGAAGGATGCAAGAAAGCTGCACTAACAGAAGATCTGTGCTTAGTTCTACAAGAGGTTTGTAACAACCTACAAGTGAGACTGCAACCAAGAAGAACTGCTGCTGTTTTGAACACCAATAGTCATTTGATATAGATTTCTATTTTATTCATTCATTGATGGAAATAAATGATTAAAACTTGCATGTCTGTTTATATCATTTATTATTTTTGAAATTTTCAATAATATAAACAATATATTACAACATTATTTGCAACTATATTACAGCTACGTACTTTAATGTGTGCAAAAATAATGTACACACAAGACAAACTCACATTTTGTAAATATGAATGCATTGAACTATGAATAACATTTCCAACTATTACAGTTAGAAATTTGGGGCTGTAGGTCTAAATAATTTTATTAGTCAAAGTCTACGTCATACATGTGATCGTGACAGTGATGACGCTGGTGAAATTTACGTCACGAAGTGTAATCTCAAAGGCAAAGTGCGCCCCCGAGCGTACGTTAGTCTCTGTTCTCCACAGTTGTCATTTAATAAAAATAAACGCTTAGCGCAGTCATTTTTCCAAAATTAATGAAAACCGTATAGTTCGTAACGTTACATGGACGTCAGCGAGGAGTACTTTCACTTGTTTTAAAGGAAGCGTGTTTATGTTCTGGTGACGAACAGCTTTTTTCCTTCGTCAGGAAACTCTGCTCTTAAGATTAATTCCAGCATCTGCTGTTTATGTATCACCACCGTCGCGAGAATATGCGGACTAATGTCATCTTCCTCCGTGTAACATCATCTAAAGCTCTCGGAAGGCCTTCGGGGAGCGGATTTTTCGCCGAGTTTTAACTTTCGCTGAGTTTTAGCGGTCACAAACGGAAAGGGGAATTTGCTCTCGAAGTTCAAGTAGCACCGCTCGGTCTTTGTCCGACAGCACCGTTACATCTCGAATTTTCTTTAAAAAGCGGATGAACTGATACATTCTTTACAGTCACATGCCTTTCATTCAGAATCATTTGGACTTTTTACTGTGGATGTTTGACGAATCCAGCGACGAGCCGTTTTCTTGTTTCTTTGGTTGTTCAAAGTTGCCACTATCTGGACTAAAGAAGATGTGCGGACAATGTGTTTGTATTTCACTTTAAAAGTGAATATAGTCGGTGTTGTGAAGGTGAACTGGCCATACATATCGACCAAGGGGAAATATGCAAACCTAGCAGGAAAAGAAGCCATTCGAATTACGGACATCCTTTTTTTGCGCGTTCTGCTGTCACAAATGGATTATATCGAACAAACTTGCTTCTATAAGCCTTCGTTGTTTTTATAATGTGACTTGTTTAGCTTTGAGTTGTTCTTAACTTTGCTTTTGGACGTGGAGTTTGTTTTGTAGTCTATGCGGTCTCCACAATACTTGCGAAATGTTGCCATATGAAACGCCTTTGTTTCATTTGTAGCGCTACTTTCGGAAGATCGTACAGTTTTGTGCTTTTAAAAGGTATTTTCTCTTGCCCGGGCGAAAAGAACTGGTTTTATGGATGATGTAGGAGACCCTCGGGGCTCTGCGCGCCTGGAAGCGCTTTAGCAATGGCAGCGGCCTGGAAATCTGATGTGGACAGTCAGATTGTATTAGCTCTGCTTATTGTCACTGTCTTCAAGAGAGTTGTCGTGTTTTTCGAAGGCAGGACACAGGGTGGACAGTGAAGAACACTCATCAAACCGGAAGCTCTGGTGAGTAGGGAAACTTGTAAAACAAAGATCAACATAAAAAGCAAACAAAAGTACATACACAACAAAATGAAATGCATAATAACAAAAATCATCTGGTCAAAAATATAAAATACTCCAGGAACTTGTCAATGATCCCAAGGAGACTGGGATCACATGCTTCTTTTCTTTTGCATTTTAGTAATGGCCCGGGTCTGCATGGTATGTAGAAAAAAAACATCCACACTCAAAAACCCCAGAAATGTTGTAATGCCTGTTCTAAACCAGCAGGTGGCAGTTGATTCATTTTTTAAGTTTATTATTGAGCACTGCATTTGCACAAACACAGGTGCCTTTGTTCAGTGAGCAAAAAGGATGTATCCCTGAATAGCGGAATAAACAGCAACATAGTCCTTGATATGGCCACCTTTATGCTTGCTGTTTGAAATGCAAACTCCACCCCTAATCACAAAAAAACTCTGGTTTCATTGTCCATGTGGACACAGTGTGCGTAGCACTTCAAATTGTCCACCTTGCCCAGCGTTTTCAAAAATGCGACGGACAATATAACTGAAAATACTTGTTTTCAAAATAATGTATAAGTGTGGACAGGGCCCCGATGTGGACATGTCACTCAATTTTCTATATACTGAGCTAATCTGAACACACAAAGTTTGGAGTTCTGTAGCGATCGATGGGCAATTTTTACCAATATAGCAAATTTGACTTTGACTTTCTCAAAGTTTAAGATAAAAAGGATAATTTTAAGGGACGGCATATTGAATCATAATGACTTGGTGTCAAATTTTTTGTTTGAGACTAATTTGGTTTTTCACTTCGCTTTGAAAAAGTGTTGATTTTTGCTTTTTTTTAATGTTTTTGCCCCCCCCCCCCTGAATCAAAGCATTCTAGCACCTTGGAGCTTTGACAGCACTAGAGGGGGTCTGTGCTGTAATGCTGAGAATTTTTTTTTTTTTTGTTGCTGTAAGCCCCTCTGATAGCCTCAGCGTAAATGCCATGGCTGGGAAAACCAGCCACAGACTAAACAGCTTGAGACTAGGCGAGAGGTGATTGGGGTAGGAATGGTAAAGATTCTGGTGAGTGCTGGAAAAGGGATACAAGCAAAACAAAGTGGCCCTAGCTGACAGGGCTCATTGATGGCCTTCTCGCCTCTGCAGATTCCACACATACTTACCACAAGGTAATTAATAACAGCAGAAGAGGAAAATCAGGTAGAGGAGGAGTTCAAAGCTGGATTGTAAGATTTGCACAAAACTACAGAGTTTTTGTTGCTATTATGCATTAAAAAATAGAATAGAAGTTTGTAAAACGGACTTCATTCTTTCATTCTTCTACGTTCATTTTATAGCTTGAACTTTAAATGCTACTTAAAGGTGTTTAGAATAAACTCTTTGATCATTCTGTACTGAAACACTTCTAGTCTATTCAAAATCATTGATCTATGCTAAAAATTATATCGCTACATTTAGTTTTTAAATGTAGGTGAGGGGCAAAAAGCCCTCCGTCCATAGGGAAGGCCCAAACTACACTTCAAAACAAATTGGTTAGATGGCCACCTGCACTTCCAAAAGACCAACAAATATGTCATTCTGTCTTCAAGAAGTTTTAAAATTACTGTTTTATATTTGATTTCAAGTCCATGTAGGTCAGTAAATGTAATTTTAATAAAAAACAAAACACTAGTTATGTGCCAATATTGGCCTAATAATAATCGTTACACGATAGACTTGTGCTTGGCATGCCATTTTTTTGTTTAATTTTATTCATGTGTTTTAAAAGGTAAAAAATTACCTGGAGAAATGCATTAGCGATTCCTTCAGAACAATTTGGTTTCATAGGCCTATATTTTTAGCCCTTCCTCTTGGGCTTAGGGGAAGGGTTAGTGTTAGGAGAACTTGGTCTTAGGGTGTTTCAGGTGCAGGATTGCAGGTTTCCAGCTGTTTTATGGAAATCTGGCATTTTAGTCTTGGGAAACCTTAAAAAAAATCCAACACAGAGCAGAAAAACCTTATAGACCTTCTTTACCCTAACGAGAGCCACCTGTGTGCATACTGCATAGGCAATTGAAACGAGGATTGAAAAAGTTACCGATATTGTTTTATCTTATGGGCTTTTCTAGCTACAATGAAGCCTGGGGAGCTGAAAGCTGTGTTTTTTTTTATGGTAAATTTTCTCTGGAGTTTCCAGTAGGTTCTTCCTGCCAGCTGGATCAGGTTACAGGGCTTCAGGTCTGTCATGCTCTCACATGTACCCAATCTCGTCATCCTCTTAAAAATGTGAAACTTTTTTGTTGTTGTGCACTTTAGGTGTGGATTTTGAGCATTGAACATCTGCTAATTTTAACTGAACAAGTGGGATTGGGTATTAGCTTCCAAATGAGAAGTCCCTGAAGAACAATGTTATAGAACTTTATTTCTAATGTTACTATTAGCATTGTTCACTATGGCTCAGATTGCTGCTGTTTAAGATTTTGGTGACTCAAAGTTGATGTATAACTATTGTTCCTTTTCAGACCATACATGGATGATAATAGCGGACAGTGTGTCTAAGGACGTGCTTTCTCTGCCAAAATGAGTAAGTCATCAAGGATAATTATTTTGGAATATTTGAGTCTTCTATGGTTTGTTTCAGTCTTTCATTACTGGGATTGAGAAGATATTGAGAGCCAGAGAGACAAGGAGAAACAGACTTTGTTTGCTCATGTTCTCAAAGAGAAAGTCAGTTGGCTAGGCATGAGCTGCCATTTTCCCAGCATTAGATAGACCAGCCTTCTCTGTTTCATTCCCTCTTTCTGGATATGTGTGAAGTCTGTCCAAACAACACACTGAATATTTTCCCTCTGTGACTGACTTTTGCCAAGACATGGTTCATTCTTACATCAAACATGAGAATAGAGATCTCAAAAGACTCTCACAGGTTTGCTAGTTTGACCATGTGAGGGTGTTTATCCACTAAAGACATCAGAACAACCCAAGTTCCTCTGCACCTGTGCCATAACTTTAAAATAATTCAACAACATCTGTTTTAAATTACCGCCGTACAATAAACACAGACAATATATTAGTAGCGTGTGATTTTTAAATGTCAAAAATGCTTATGAATATTTTACCAAAATTCTCGGCCTGCATAGGACAGACGGATAATTTGAAGCTTTTTATATTGCAACAAGGGGGTGTAGGGAGTCTGGTTTGAGGAGCACACAAACCACAGATGTTTTTTGTGGACCTTTATTGTGAATTGTGGTGGTTTGCAGCCCGATGTCCATTGTGATGAAGGAGTTGAGCTGCAAGGTGGGCTCTTAATTTACTGGCTACGTTCCTACCCTTACCTGTGGCCATGAGCTCATTTTATTGTTTTTAAAACAATATATATATGTATAAATATATAATATATATATTAGGGGTGTAACGGTACGCTAAAATCGTATTCGGTTCGGTACAGTGTCTTGGAGAGTTCGGTTCGGTTCATTCGGTTCGGTACAAAACAATAAGAACTTACATATTCTTTATTTTGAAAAGCTGCCAATACACAGTAGAATTCTTGCATAAAATAAATAAAAGTGACACATTTGGGTGATATTTTAAATAAAGTGCACTCTTTATTAAGAAAAACACATTTTTTTTAAATAAAAAATGAAATACTGCAACTAGTTAGGATAGATTACCTATCCACATTTTCTGAAGAGAGCATAGATCTGGTTATAATATCTCCAGCAGTAGAAAATGTTAGATGTGTTGCCTGCCCGATCTCCGTGGAACAATGTCGGCATACAACTTTAAATTTATCCACTCGTCTATCCCCGTTATGTATTTTAACAGAGAAGCGAAAGTGTTCTCAAACACGAGACTGTAGTGAGGTGAGAGGGTCTTTAAGCTCTGGCTTCTCTTTCGCTTTTGATATGATTCCATTTTCCTACTCGCGCTCGTGCTCGTCAGTCAATAGCGTCCGTGCGGAAACTCGCCTAGGAACATTTTTCCGCTGCGCTTAATATCGCGCTAATAATACATTTATATCATTTAATAAAAATACCGAATACCGAAACGGTACGCAAGTGTCCCGAACCGAACAGGCCGTACCGAAACGGTTCAATACATACCGTGAACCGTTACA